>BPLQ01014510.1:0-27090 GCA_021605075.1 Caerostris darwini
TTATGTTTCTTAAATGACACCTACTTTAAACTAAGTTAATTAAATAATAATTATATAAATAGTAAATAAAAAATATATCTATATCATAAAATCACTTTTATATGTCAGCAGGCAAATTTTTTTTTTTTTTTTAGCAAGAGAGAAAAAAATACTAACACTCATTGAATCTATACCCAAATTCTTCAAATGCATTTTGCAAATCATTGCTTTTCTTCAACTCAAATTCATTCACATTTTCCATTATAATATTTTGATCTATTGAAATATAAATATTTTTGATCAGGAAATGATGATATAACTAATGTATTTTATAATGGAATAAAAAATAGTTTCATATCAAAATTTAGTTCCATATAAAGTAGGAAATACATGTCAGACATAAAAAAAAAATTCTGTATTAGAAAACTGAATAGCTTATAATTAGTATCACACAAATTTTCTTTTAAAAGCATTGTGAAAAGTAAATCATATATTAAGTATTCTTTGGCATCCATTATAAGATTACAATAAATAGAACTTTACAGGAATTTTTTTTATTTCATCCACTAAACTGAAAGCAAATATTGTAATCTATAAGAAAAAGAAATTTATATAGTAAATTGAACTCTTACAAATATATATATAAAAAAAAATTCAATTTAAAATAAAGATGTTTTTAAATTATTATGAATGAGTTTAGATTGTTTTTAAGGTGAAATCTTAAGCAATAGGAAAGATGTGAGAATTTATCAAACCAACTTATGTCTAAACTGTATCCGATTGTTTATGTCCGGTGACAAAAATGTTTGGTAAAGATGCCTAGTACTATGGAAAAGCGGGTTCAATTTGAAAGCCTTTCAGAATTCGGACCGCCTGTCAAACATCAAAACATTTCAGTGTGCATCAACAGCCTATACAACTGGGGATTTCAGTATTTCCCTTTATAGGGACAAAAGACAATTTCCCCTTATTTTTAATTTTTTTATGCACTAGTAATATTGAATATATTATATATAATATATTAAAAGTTCTTTTATTTGTCTCTAATTTTCAAATTTCTAAAACTGTTAACCTATAAGCCTTTAGACAATTTAAAAGCAATATTAAATACTCTAAAGGCTTTACAGGTTAACAGTTTTAGAAATTTGCAGATTAGAGAAAAATAAAAAAGCTTTTGATTTTACCAAAACCATGAAAGATTAATATTATATTTTAATCAATATAAATTACATACCAGAAGGGAGATGTTCCAGTTAGTTCTAAATTTTAGAGGATTGCAAATGATTTGGATACTTACGTATTAACGCCACCGCAGCAGAAGTTGCGCTAATGCGCCAATAAAGAACTACCAATGCGCCAAAATAGAGACTGTTTTGAATCTATGTTAAACTCTATATCGGCCCATTTTCCACCGAAATCCGATTGGCTACTTTGTTTTTAAATAAAGTGTTTTGAATTTTGAAAATGTTTTGATTTTAAATAAAGTGCTTTATATATTTTATGATTTGTCACAAAAATTTTATGTCACTTAAAAACCGCCAAATCTGTAGCTGCGGTGGCGTTAATACGTAAGTACCATGATTTGCTTTCCCTAATTATTTGTAACTTGCCTCTTTTTTTTTATCATTATTCTCACATTAATTCATTAATAAAATCAGTGTTTTTCCCTGAAGGGAATTTAAAATATCTATTTTATTTACAACTTAATTTTTCTTTAAATTTACTCCTTAAACCCAATCAGTATTAATACACAAAGCTGCAATAAGAATTTTATAAATTTGTTTTATAGTTCATATATATATATATATATATATATATATATATATATATATATATATTGTCCTAATTTAATTGAAAAAAGCCTGTTATAAGTCATATTATAACAGGTTCTTTTCAATTATCATATAAAAGTTTTTAAGGCATTATTCAACTGCATTCCTAAGATAATGTTATATTCTTTTGAATAATTTCATCCTAAATAAAATTAAAAAGCTTTTAACAAATCAAATCATAATTTATAAATCTAAATAAAAAAAAAATTAGTGAAAATAAATTTTATTGGTTTAAGTAAATAAACTTATAGGGCAGCTCCTTATCTACTGAAGGGAAAAGGGAGAAATAGTATTCCCTAAACGGAAAGTACTTCTACTTCTTATTTCATTTCTGCGCATGTATTGAAAAGTGAGCATGAGCATTTTTGCCAAGGATCTCCGTGTTAATCGACAATAAGGGAGCATTTTTTTAAAGCAACAGGCTGGACGCAATGTACGATCTTAAATTGCCGGCTATTTCAGAATAAATTTATCTAGGGTAAGTTTTAAGCTCATTTGTGTAATTAAAGGTGTTCTAATGTAATATTAACTGAATAATTTTTACATATTTATTTTAATATTGCTAAAAAAGATGTAAAATAATATTATTTATCATTAAAATATCATGTCTTATATTTATTTTATTATTTGCTTGTTAAACATTAAGTTATTATAGTTAAAATATTAGAATCATATTAATAGGTATTATCTGTTATTTAAAAAAGGTTTTTGTGTGTGTGTGTTTCAAAATGACAGGTGATAAAACGAAACTGAAATGTGCGGGTTTTTTTTTTTTTGTTTTTGTTTTAATTTTTGGTTTAAAAAAAGAAATTGAGAATAACTTTGGCGAAATTTTATCAATTAACAGCTATTATTTATTATCTTTGTCTAAACAATACACTTTTGTGACTTAGCAAAATAAAATTCCACATAAAAATTTGGCGATAAAGCGATTTAATTTAGTGAAAAATGGCTATATAATTTACGATTTTAAATGAAAGCAACGAGTGGATTTTATGTGTTATGAAAATAATTATCTTTTTTTTTTTTTAACTGTGTGGAATTTGTAATAATTATAAGTAATGTGATCATAAATTTTGTTTTTAATTGTATAGAGGTTTTAAATATTTTTTTATCATTAATATAACATGTATTGGAATTAATTATGTGCTTGGTCGAAAATAAATTTAGTTTAATCATTTTTGCTTTAAAAAATATTTTTTTGATGTTTTAAGTTGATGATCCTGAAGTGATGAAGCAAAACTAAAGAGTTTTTGTTTATAAATGCAATTTTGGTTTTAAATGACAGCAATAATTAGTATTTTATTTTGAATTGTGAAAGAAAATATATTTTATTAAAATTGTTATAACAATGCTTTTTTTAAAAGTGTTTTATTAAATGCATCTAAGTAAGTACACCACTGGGTTTTAGCTAGTTTCTTTATTAAAAATTCATTCTCATTTTTCAGTATTATTGTCTTTTAATTATTAGAAAAACTTATTATTTTACAACTTCAGAGTAAGTGATATTAAAAATATAAATGGATAAAAGATCAATATTTTTCCACATATTTTTTGAATTTTGATTGGTGACAGATTATTATCTCTTTTGTACAAAATCAACATTTCAATTTATTTAAAACCTCTATAATGCAGGAATGTATAACAATTCAAAAGTGTAACATTTTAAAACAACAGAATATTTAATCATCTTCCATATAATTTCTCTCAAATTTTTTTTATTGCAAGGTTTTTTTCTTATGAATTTGTTCTTTTTTTTTTTTTTTTCTTTCTTTTTTTTTTTTTTTTTTTTCCCCATGAACATTTTTTCAAGACATTTACATGATATATAGTTTTCTTCAATTTTTGTTTTACTATCATTTTTCTGAAAAAAGAAAATCTTTTTGAATAGAGATTTGAAAAATATTACAGTGAGAAACATATATATATATATATAATCAGTAAGTTTGATAATTTTAAAATTCTGCAACAATCAACCACAGAAGTATCTAGACTACTTGTTAAAAATTATACCAAGTATTGGGATATACTGTACAAAAATACAAGGTATTTTTGGACAGATAAATTAGCTAAAGTAGAAGTGTAAATTTTTTTAACCTTCTTTATTTCAGTTATATTATATTTTAAATCAGAAACCTTTTAATCTGTTTCATATTCATATTTTTTATAGTAAAAAAAACCCCACAAACTCTAGACAATTAAATACAAAATAATATATGGGCAAAACTGAAACAGATAGTGTACTCTCTTTGGCTGGTTGGTACTCTAAACAGGTATAAGAAGGAAATTCAATGTATTAGTTTGCAACCATTTGAAATTAAATAATAATAATAAAAAAATTAAATTGACATTCAATTAACAATTGCTTAGTTGCTTTGCATGCTCTTTTTCAACCCAACATAAATAAATTGCAATGTTGATTTTGTGTAAAAGATATAATAATTTGCACGAATCAAAAGTTCAAAAAATATGTGGGAAAATATTGATCTTTTATCCATTTATATTTTAGTAAAATTTAAATTGTTCGTATGAAATAATTTTTTAATGATAGGTTTTATATCATTTACTATATACTACATCTATGTTTTCCTTTAGAATATGGCATTTAAATATTTTTTTAGCTATTATCTGTTGAAATGAATTTTTTTTTTTACCCTTTTGTTCTTTTAAAATAACAAAAAATGAATAAAAAAATCATTAACAACAAAAAATATGGGATTTATTACTTTTTAAAGTTTTTTTTTAATCTAAATGTTGTATATTAAAAATATATTTGTTTATTTTGTTGAGAAACAAATTTGAATTTAAATGTAATGAAAATTGACTAAAAAGTTTTAGTGTCATTGGTGTACTTTTGAAATAAATGAAACTGACAAAGTATAAATTCAGCAGAAGGTATTTAATTTCAGTTAAATTCAGATTTAATTGTATTGGTTTCAATATATCTTAAATATTCATGATCAAAAATTCTTAAGGTCAAAATTTTTTAAGTGTTGTACTTTTGTCAGAGATATATTTCTTAACTAAACTGATTTCTAAAAAAGTGAAGGAAAATTGCGATTATATATAAAAAAATAAGCTATTTTTATAAAAATGACGCTGTATGTTTAAACAAAAAGCACTACAATGAAAATTAATTGTTGTAACTTAGCGCTTAAAGTCATCGAACATACGATCGAAAACGGTATATAAACGATACATTTTAAGATAGCTATATTTTAGGTATGAGAACCCAACATTTATTTAAAGCAACGATGGCCAAACCGCATGTGGGCCCTCCTTGAACATTTTTCCGGCCCTTAAGATTTATCACACTTTTACAAAATATATTTATTTTATGATGGCCAGAGTAGTGAAAACAATGTATTAAAAAAATGCATTATTTGTGCATTCATATATTAACTATCGAAATTATGATGAAAAATAATATTATAAGAAAATCAATATTTTAAAATAATATTCTTGCGAATATATGAAAGATATTGCCTGTTTTATTTATGAGTTCACAGAATAATTAAATTATATTCTGCGGACTCATGATGCGCGCGCACCTTGGGAGAAGTTGTAATATGAATATAAAATTGTCTATGAAGAGTCTAAATTTAATATGGGAATACATAATTTTATTTGCGACCCGCGGAGTTATGATGCATTACTAAAGTGGATAAGATCATTTAGGTTAGCCACCCCTGATCTAAAAAATTAGAATGGTGAATCATTGGGCGAATAGAAGCACAAATTTTTGGGCCAGAATCAATCTTATGTAGCCAGATGGTCATATGGATTATATCATCATGGATATATTGATTATATTATATTTGATATATTGATTATATTAACTACCTTCTATGGTCACCCTTCTGTGATCCATTGACTCTAAAAATCAATATTTCTGGGAATGAGCTTAAGGCAGAAGATCTAGAGTTAAAGTGTGGGAGGATACCTCTATTTGCAGCTAATTACAAAGAAGCATAGAAACGCTACACCAACCCACCGCAGATTTTTTTTGTTGGAATGTTTGATGATTATGATTTCGCTTTTTTTTTTTTTTGTTAAATTAATAGTTTCGTTTTTTGAAAAGAATTAACTATAATAGATCAATTGAAAAGCCAGATCCAAATTTTATGCAGGAATATTTTGTTGAAACTTGGTTTAAATATGTAAATGCGAATGAGTTAGCACAGGGGTGGCCAACCCAACTGATCTTGCTGGCCACTTTGGAAATTCATTATTACTCCCCGCATATAAAATTATATACCCCCATATTAGAGTTAGACCCACTATAGACAATTTTTTGGAGTGAAAAATTGAAAGATAACGAGTTATTATTTTTGTGTTTATTAGTATTCTTACATGTAAAAATAGATAATATAATAATAATAGTGATTATACACTGAAGTGACAAAAGTCATGGGATACCTCTTAATATCGTGTCGGCCGTCCTTTCGCCCGGCGAAGTGCAGCAACTCGGCGTGGCATGGACTCAACAAGTCGTTGGAAGTCTTCTGCAGGAATATTGAGCCATGCTGTCTCGATAGTCGTCCATAATTGTGAAAGCGTTGATGGTGCAGGATTTTGGGCACGAACAGACCTCTCGATGATGTCCCATAAATGCTCGATGGGATTCATGTCGGGCGATCTAGGTGGCCAGATCATTCGTTGGAATTGTCCAGAATGTTCATCAAACCAATCACGAACAGTTGTGGCCCGGTGACATGGCGGATTGTCATCCATAAAAATCCCATCGTTGTTTGGGTATAGGAAGTCCATGAATGGCTGCAAGTGATCTCCAAGTAACTGAACATAAGCATTTCCAGTCAATGTTCGGTCCATTCGCACCAGAGGACCAAGTCCATGCCATGAAAAAACAGCCCACACCATTATGGAGCCACCACCAGCTTGAACGGTGTCTTGCTGACAGTTTGGGTCCATGGCTTCGTGGAGTCTGCGCCACACTCGAACCCTACCATCAGCTCTTACCAACTGAAATCGTGACTCATCGGACCAGGCCACGGTTTTCCATTCATCTAGGGACCAACCGATATGCTCACGTGCCCACGAGAGTCCCTCCAAGCGATGTCGTTCTGTCAGTAGAGGCACTCGAGTCGGTCTTCTGCTGGAATAGCCCAAGAAAGCCAAATATCTCCGCACAGTTCTAACAGACAAGTCCCTTGTACGTCCCACATTGATTTCTGCGGTTATTTGACGCAGTGTTGCTTGTCTGTTAGAATTTACGACTCTTTGCAGACGTCGCCGGTCTCGGTCCTTAAGTGCAGGCGGTCGACCACTGCGCTGTCCATGGTGGGATGTTATGCCTGAAATTTCATACTCTCGGCACACTCTTGACACAGTGGATCTGGGAATGTTGAATTCCCTAACGATTTCCGAAATGGCATGACCCATGCGTCTAGCTCCAACTAACATTCCGCGTTCAAAGTCTGTTAATTCCCGTCGTGCGGTCATCATCACGTCAAAACCTCTTCACATGAATAACTTGAACAGAAATGAAAGCTCTGCGAAAGCATTGCGCATTTATACCTGTTCTACGCGATGCTACTGCCATCTGAAAATATGCATATTGCTATCCCATGACTTTTGTCACTTCAGTGTATTATACTTTGATACTAGACGCACATCGTAAAGAAATATATAACACTAAAAAGGAAATTTAAAAAATATATAAATATAAACGAAATAAAAAAAAAAAAACATTAAGAAATATTTATTTTACTAGTTCGATACTTGTTTCTCCACTTTCTCTCAGCTTTTGCAAATTGATCTCAATTTGGGTATTTGCACAAAAAAGTTATCACAACAAACCTAAGTTAATTTTTTCTCATAATTTTGACAGTTACATTATGTGTGCATCCATATATACAAAAAATATTTTTTTTAATACATTTTTTTTCTCAACTTTGACCATCATAAAATATAAGTGTGATAAATCTCACTGGCCGGAAAAATATTCAAGGCGGGCCGCGGGTTGGGCATCCCTGAGTTAGCAGGAAATTAAATTAATACGAAGAAGTTTGATCCTGAATTAAAATAAATACTAAAAACCAAAATAATAAGTTCGCAATAATATTCGCAGATATGGAATTTTCGTAATTCAAAGGTTTCATAAATTTTAAAACAGACATTGTAAGTCGTAAACCTAATAAAAAAAGAAAATTCGTCTAAATATAATGGTAGTCGTAAATTATTTAAATCATCTATCCGTAAAGAACGATTTCATTTTCCAAATAAGTAATTATTTTAAGGAATGTTTGAAAGGATTAAAAATTACTGATTTCGTTTGTTTAAAAAAATTAATTATAACAGATCAGATGAAAAACAGATTCCAAATTTTATGGGGGAACATTTTGTTGATATATGTAAATGCGAATGAATTAACCAGAAAATTAGATGAATACGAAGATGTTCGATGCTGAATGAAAATAAACATTGAATAGATAAGTAATAAATTTGTAGATTATTGTGATGATTAAACAGTTGTTATGCGCGAATAACGAATTCTTGTAACTGAAGGGTTTAATAAATTTTGAAAACAGACGCTGTGAGTCATAAATCGAATGAAGTAGAAAGTTCTCCTCAATATAATGATGGCCATAAATTGTTTAATTCATCAATCCGTAATGAAAGAGTGATCGCGAATGTTTATTTTATCGAGTAATTTTTTTGATCATATTTCAAAAGGATGCTCATATCCTTGTATTTTATGTGGTTTAAAAGAGCATTAAAAAAATGTATATATTATTCAAAGAATAAAAAAGAAACAGCTAGGCGTATATGCCCTCGATTCTTTTGTAAACACTGAAATGATTTGAGAAATACTACAATTAATAATCGCACTGTCAGTTGTATACCGGTGTTTCTTCTTGTTTATAGAAAGAAACTCTCGCGATGAGTATGACGCCATGGGGAAAAAAAAAAAAAAAAAAAAAAAAAAAAAAATTATATATACATATATATATATATTATTTTCGGAATCAAAACTGCCCAGTTTTGCAAAGCCAACGTTCGTTAAGAAATAATTAAAATGGGGGAAAAAAATATGTTTCTATTTTAGTGTTCCAGATTCGGCTCAGCCTGTTGATTTATTAGTCGGGCGTGCCTTTTTATATTTACCATGTATTGCGTATGCTATGGTTTATGATATTTTACATATCGTTTATACAAAAGATTACCATTATTGTAGATTAAATTACATCGAAGAAACGTCGTGTATTAAATTTCAAATTACGAAAATAAAAATAAAAATAAACAATGGCGTAAATTTTGTAAAGACGAAACCTGAACAAGTAAATAATGGGTTAATTATGATGCAATGAAATAAAGGAAATTTTTATTCTTTATTGGAAATAAATGGAGGCAAAACTATTATACCAATTATTAATGTTGAATGTAAGGGAATAGCATTAAAGAAAATCAAAACATTGGGAAGGCGAATTAGTACTAAAAGTCAATACGGAACCAAGTTTTAATGATTTTAATTTCCTTAATGATAATCACTCAGTGGAATTATTAAATGCTAGTGCAGCTAATGTAGAGCGAAATTTTATAACTTTAAAACAAATAAAATTTAATGAAAACATAACAATGATTTGTTGCTGTTCAGTTATTTGTTAAATGAATATAGAGATTGATTTGAATGAAATATGTCAGAATTAGAATGTACAAGATTAACAAAAATAAACAAAGAAGTTGAAAATTCAAAACTTGTATGTATGAAGCCGTGTAAAGCAAATACAACCGAAAAGAAAAGCAATGAAAGAAATTGTTAATAATTGGAAAGAATATGGTATAGTGAAAGAAACGCGTTCACCCTACTGAAGTCCTTTTCTTTTAATGCATAAGAACACTGATGAAAATTGTTTAGTTATTGACTATGGAAAAATCATTTGATAAAAGTTAAATTTCCCCTCCCCAAAATGGATGACTCACGGATATTTATAAATCTAATTGACAGGAGAAGCCAAATTAAAAACTGCATTTATCACATCAGATGAAACCGGACAATTTGAAACAATGATATTTGGATTAATTAAGGCACCAGCAGAATTCCATCGGTTAATGTACCATATTTTAGGATGCTTATGCAACAAAAATGTTTTATGTTATTTCAATGACATCCTTGTACATGCTAAAATTTGGGAAGAAATGATCAAGAAATCACGTAAAGTGTGTGTGTGCAATATTCAGTCATATAATTAATATATTAAATTAATATTAAGTCAATTTTTGTATTGTAATATATAGATGTAACTTTGTAATTTTATTTAAAACGAGAATGAGAGAGTGTGTTAAAAGCTTTAAACAACAATTGAGGGCAGTTTCATTGTCAGGATGGCCAAATGTAGGCTTTCTTTTTATAAATTGTGTCATACTATCAATGGTAGGTAACGCAAAGTCTGATGTAAGATGCTAGGGGGTACTATAGAGTAATGTAAGCATATAAAAAGTGCTAAGGAGTAATGCATACATGTACTTGTCTTCCCAACTGGACCGTGGCATACCTCTAGAATATCGTCCAGATGGTTTCTCCTAGCTATATCTCACGAATTTGATGAAAATATTTTCAATAGCCTCTTTCATTCGTTTTATTTTAGTTTTGCGCTGTGTGTGTTGACACGGGTCTTTCTGTCACTTGTGACGCCGCGTTACTGATATTTGCATACGAATCACTTTATACAGAATTAGATATTTATTGTACAGATCACATCATGCTCTCTTCTACAATTTCATGGCTATCTAATTAAAAACTACATCGTTACTTAGGTTTATCACGCTAGTGTATTAAAATGGGCTTGTATGTGTGTGATCGCAAAGTAAATTGAACTACATAGTTGCATTTATGGTTCTTCATAGTCATCTTTGTGATTCTTTTTTCTTATATTTTATTTTCAGTTTTTCCACTTCTTAAATTAGCACTTGCTACTGCAGAGCTCGAATCTTGTTTTCATGGATTCAATCGCCGAAAGCGACAAAACAGAGGAACAAAACAAGGAAGAGACTGCACTCAATGTTAGGGTCGACCCTGTCGATGATGCTTTCATTTACGATAACGCCTTCGCACTGAAGGAGTGCATTCATCTTCGCCAGGCTGTGGCACAAGCTTCAGAAAACTTTAAGACTGATATTTCAAATCCTGCTTTCACCACCTCCCTGGAAGCACTCAACAAAGCAAAAATAACTTTAGAAGCGGCCTTGGCTCCATTCCCCGGCTTGACGATGTTCAATTTGCCAGAATCTCCAGCAACCATTGACGCTGCAATACTTCGGGAATTTTATAAAAGGAATGAAAAGAATCTGCCAAATTATCCCCCAAAAGGAAAAAACCAGTCATCCCCGAAACACCTGGTCTCAAAGAAAAATTCTGCAACTCAGTCTGCCTCATCGTTTAACCTGCCTGCTACAGTAGACAGTTCAGCTACAGGTAAGATAAACTTTTCTATTTCTACTAGCATTCCCCTTGAAGTGGCACTCAATGTTAGGGTCGACCCTGTCGATGATGCTTTCATTTTCGATAACGCCTTCGCACTGAAGGAGTGCATTCATCTTCGCCAGGCTGTGGCACAAGCTTCAGAAAACTTTAAGACTGATATTTCAAATCCTGCTTTCAACACCTCCCTGGAAGCACTCAACAAAGCAAAAATAACTTTAGAAGCGGCCTTGGCTCCATTCCCCGGCTTGACGATGTTCAATTTGCCAGAATCTCCAGCAACCATCAACGCTGCAATACTTCGGGAATTTTATAAAAGGAATGAAAAGAATCTGCCAAATTATCCCCCAAAAGGAAAAAACCAGTCATCCCCGAAACACCTGGTCTCAAAGAAAAATTCTGCAACTCAGTCTGCCTCATCGTTTAACGTGCCTGCTACAGTAGACAGTTCAGCTACAGGTAAGATAAACTTTTCTATTTCTACTAGCATTCCCCTTGAAGTGGCACTCAATGTTAGGGTCGACCCTGTCGATGATGCTTTCATTTTCGATAACGCCGTCGCACTGAAGGAGTGCATTCATCTTCGCCAGGCTGTCGCACAAAATTCCCGAAGTACTGCAGCGTCGATGGTTGCTGGAGATTCTGGCAAATTGAACATCAAGCCGGGGAATGGAGCCAAGGCCGCTTCTAAAGTTATTTTTGCTTTGTTGAGTGCTTCCAGGGAGGTGGTGAAAGCAGGATTTGAAATATCAGTCTTAAAGTTTTCTGAAGCTTGTGCGACAGCCTCGCGAAGATGAATGCACTCCTTCAGCGATATATATAAGAATATTTATAACATTGATAGAACATTTTATTGTGGGTGAATTTGATTTTTAAAAAAAATGTTCAAAATATTAAAAGGTTTTTTTTTTACCAGACTCCCATATCTATATAAAATTATTCAATACAATACATTTGTTATTTCTTATCCCATTTGGTAGACAGCAACATTAGAGCAAGTCCAACAACCCGTGTGGTCTCATAGATGGAGGGAAAGGGGGCAGCTTCTGTTGTGATGGAGCATTCGTAGGTAGAAGTCTGACTTGGCTCAGAATCGCTGAAGAAGTTTAGTGCCTTCCAGGAGGACTTTTAGAGGGAATTGTCCCACATTTGCATATCCTATGGCAGAAAAACCAGGAAAACTCCCACCAGGTAGTTCGACTAATGAAGCAAGGTGCTGAGCATCACAAACGTCATCGAGGCTCCTCGTTTTTCTGAAACAGTGTCTACAACAAAGCCGCCAGCAGATTGGACCTCTCCCCTAATACTCACTAGCGCCACGTGTTATCATTAAGCCACGAGTCGGGCTGATACAAAACATTTATTTCATTTTGATGATTGGAGGTTTAGTGTTAACGTTTTTTAATAAACCATTCTTTCAATGTTTTTCTGCTAAATATAAGACAATAATAATTGTTTTCTTCATTGATTTTGAGTTAATTACTATCAGCTTCTAAAATATTTTTACATTTGAAATTATATGAATGGTCTTAAAATTTATGCTTTATGCCATATGGCACATCCTTATTTTATTAACCATTAAATAGAACTGGAAAACAAGAAACAGAATTTCATGTTCCATCAAGGATTGCAAAGGGCAATTTAAAATATTATGCATGTTTTATTAATAAATATTTTGATGAAGAAAAGTATGAATTATTTGCCATACAGGATGCACATAAAATTAGAGGACCTGCTTAGAACACTAAGACTGAGCTGTCCAACTTTGGACCGGGGTGTTATGAATACAGTTCGTCTTGAAATTAGAAATTTTTTTAAAAAGCATTAAGATTTCTGTGTATGGGGAATTTTAAAAAATAATTGCGTAAAAATTTTTATAAAAAATACAAAAAATTTCAATACATAATTTCTGTTTTTACTTTCTAAGATATTTATTATTTCAGTGATTAAAATTTCTTGATCTGCTCTATGATTTGCAAAAACAAATTTTTTTACTAGGAGAACCTAAAATTTATTATGGTACATTATTATTGCTTATTTGTCATGGTAGGTTGGGTTATCTTAAGATTATATATTTTTACTATCTTTTTCCTTAGCAACTATCATTAAAATAGTAATCTTAAATTCATCATATATATAATTATATAAATGTAACCCAAGGAAGTTAAAAAATTGAACATTCCTGTACCATGTTTTGAGTCCTGCAATTTGCACGACTTAAAAATGATTTATTGATTGTATTCATGTTATAGAGGCTAATAACATGAATACAATAAATAAATAGATATAAATTGGAAAAAAATTTATAAAGTACTTCCTCGAATTTATTATAGTTTTTTTTTTTAATAATTTGTTTTAAATTGAGCAGTGATTTAAGGAATGATATATACTATGTTATATTTTTTTCATTTATATTATCAATATTTAAAGCCTTAATTCCTTTTTTTCTTTTTATGTTACATGTTAAAACTATATTTAAATTGTTAAGATAAAAAAAACTTGAATCTTTTTTTTCTTTCGGATATTTCTTATAATATATCTTTTTGTAAGTTATTTTTTAAGAACACTGAAATTAATTCATTTTTATTAGGTCAAAAACAGGAACATCATCGAAAGTCTACAATTCCTGAGGATTTGGAAACTGAGAATAAAATATCAGGTATAATTAATTTTTAATAAATTCTTAAGAAAAGTGTAAATTTATAAAAAGAATATTTATAATATTGGTAGAACATTTTATTGTGAGTAAATTTAATTTTTGCAAGAATGAATAAAATGTTAAAAGGTACTACATCTATTTTTACGAGACTCCCATATCTACATAACGAAAATGATCAAATACAATACATCATTTCATTTTGATGATTGGAATTTTGTGTTAAAGTTTTTTAATAAACCATGCTTTCAAAGTGTTTCTGCAAAATATTTAGTACAATTATAATAATTTTAATTTTTCTTGATACAAAAGAATTATTTTGAGTTAGTTACTATCAGCTTCTAAAATTTTATTTTTGTTTTTTTAGGTTTTAAATTATATGAAAGATGTTAAAATTTTTGTTCCATATTGTAATTTAATTAATTAATTTGTTTTATGTTGCACATTGAAGAATATTTAAGCACTCTTATTCTATTTCTAACTATTAAATAGAACTGAAAAACAAGAAACAGAAATTCATGTTCCCTTAAGGATTGCGAAGGGCAATTTTAAATATTGTGTATGTTTTTTTTAGTAAACATTTTGGTGAAGAAAGGTATGAATTATTTGCCATATATGATGCACAAAAAATTTGAGGGCACGTTTAGAACACTAAGACGGAGCTGTCCAACCTTGGACCTGGGTGTTATGAATACATTTCTTTAAAAACATTGAGATTTCTGTGTATTTGAAATTTTAAAAAATAATTGCATAAAAATTTTCATATAAAATACAAAAAATTTCAATAATACATAATTTTTATTTTTACTTTTTAAGATATTTCTTATTTTACTAATTAAAATTTCTTGATCTGCTCTATGACTACAAAAAAAAATTTTTTTTTTACTCGGAGAACCCCCAAATTTATTATGATTTCTATTTATGCATTATTGTTAAAAAGAAATTAGTTTGCAGTATAGGAACAGTTAAAATTCATTTCTGTTAACTTTAAAATTTTTTATTTATTTTATTTTCACTGTAAAATAAATAAATGTTTTTGCATGATAGAATTATTATTTAAAATGCTGCTCATAAAATTTTTATAAAATTATTTAAAAAAAAAATTTTTTTTTCAAAGTTTTCCGAAGAAAGAAACTCAAACTCTCAAGAATTCGAACATCTGGAAGAAAAATTGGATATTCAAGAAAATCACAAACTATTGGTATTTATTTCCTTGTTTATTTATTATTAAGTGTTAGAATTCCTGTAAAATTGTAACAAAGTTGAAAACTTTTATTGATGTATTTTTACAGATTCTCTTTTATGTATTTAATATAAAAATTTGGGTTGTATTCAAAGCAGACTTCTTAAAAATTTCCAGTTTATATAAAAGTAAAAAAGGTTAGGTTATTTAGTTTAATCCGTTTAGAAATTGGCCTAGAATGATAAAAAAAATATGTCCAGGAGTGTGTGAACTGTTTAAAAAAAAGTCTTAAATCTACTTTTTAAATGAAATGTTGATATCTGATGTGAAAAGAAGATTTAAATGAAATGTTGATACTTTTTAAATAAAATGGTGGTATCACTCTCCTCTGATATTGTAAACTTTATTTGTTTAAATGTTTTCTAATATATTTTTTTCGACTTTAAAATAAAAATCTGCACATACCTGTTCAGATTTCAAAAATTAATTCTCAAAAACCAGGTAAGATTTTTTCATTTATCGTTATTATTCATCTTTATTTTTTAACGTTTTCTTGTCAAAAAAAAACCTTGTCCCTTAAGTCAATAGTTTTACAATCCTATTTATTATTTATTTTTATGTTCTTTTATTAACTGTTAGAATTTCAATGAATACTTGTGTAATTTTTTAAAAAGAATTTTTATGAACTTCTATAGTATTGCATATCAAAATAACAATCATTACTTTAACAATTATATCTGAATTGCTTCAATAATATCCATAATAATTCTACATTCATAGAATATTTAAAACTCTCTATTCTAAATTTTATAAATTCTAGTGTATATTTTAACTCTCTAAACTCTATAAATTATTCTATATTTATAGAAAAAATACCAAAAAATCCTTCTATTGCATACAAGGAGAATTGTAGATTTTAAGTATTAATTTTAATAGGGAAATTGCACAAACTATATTTTAAATAAAATGCATACTAATATCTTTCTCCTAAAATCTAAAACAAATATAAATAAATTATCTTGACCCTAAAATCCAACCACATAAATCACAGCTGGTCAAGGTTTAGGAAGATAACATCAAATATTACATTTTATATGTTGTGTTCTATCCTATTTTAAAGAAAAACAAATTATTTTCACATTTAGTAAATTGTTTACATAAAAATTATCTCAATGCACTTCTTTTAGCTAGCGAATCGGATCCAGCACTCAAATCTCAAACTATTATGGATTTAGAAAACAAAGCCCAAGGATTGTTCATTTTTAATTTACCTTAAATTTGTTTTTTTATTTACCTTTAAAAATATGTTTCATTTCTAATATAAAAACACTATCTATTGTATTTATCTATCCTCTATCTTTAATCTACTTCAGTGTTTAATCCTCTGATATTAACCATTAAAATTTCTGAGTCTCAAGCAGTGTATGTAATACAGTAGTAAATAGAGCATTGGATTTACGAATGAATGATGCTTGCTTTGAAACCAAACAGTTTAAATCGAAATGTCTATGTTAGACAGAGTTAAATATGTTAACCAAAAATGCCTCTATTGGGAACAAGGAGAATTGAAACTAGCGCACTGCCCCTTGGGCATGCCAGCTTGAATTTGCAAAGGCAGGGTATGAATGCAATGCAGAAACAATCTCCATGGTACAATTTACCTCTCCATCCTGTCTAATAAAAAATCTGCTAATCATGGTATTTTTGCTAATTGGACAATATAATCTATGAATGTTTTATTTTCTGAATTTAGATCATAAAATGAAAAGTTACAAATTATGTGGAGGAGATCCAACTAGCTTAGAAGCTTAAAGAATTTTATTTATTTTATTGACTTATGTGATGCCTTACTTTCATGTGGTACTAAAATAGTTTGGCATACTTACTTGATGGATTTCAAATATCTTTGAGACGGTGAATTATTTGTTCAATAATATTTTTTAAATATAAATCTGGGGGACATATAGGGAAAATTCTAAAAGTTGGAATTATAATTACGTCATTATATTACTAATTATTGAATATTGCTTTCTCAATCATGACTGGATACATATTTATAGTTATTGAATCATGCTAAAGATATTAGGTTTTCCAAACACGATTTTGTTTGCCTTTAGAATCTTAAAAAATACATTTGTTGTCAAAATGCAAGCTATATGTATTAATATTTAGTTGTCTACATTAATGAATGCTTCTTTCACTAAAGCATTGCATTTGATTCAAAACCGCTCTTCAAGCACTGCCACAAACTCACTAGAGAACATTCTTCAGTTACAATGTCGATCATTAGTCGACTTCAGTAGATAACTATACATTAAGGTTTTTTACTTTGAAAATTATGTTACTTCTGGCCAAAATAAAGTCTTAGTCTTTTTAAATATCATTGACTTTTAAAATTTCTATTATAGCAATACTTTTTAAAACTTGTCATATGCTTTTGATTCTGGTTCGAAGTATATGCCCACAAATAAGAACATGAAAATTTATCCATATTTGCTATTGGAAAAAGTTCCTTGCTTTTTAATAACAGAAAATAATTATTTATTTAACACTTTGATGTAAAATTGAAATAGTTGGATACATTTTCTAATTTTAAAAATTTTATATTTGAGAATTGTATATTTTATGAGATTCTCATTAGCATTCTGATAGTTCTTAAACAAATGCATGGTTATAGTTTTATCTTCAAATTTATCAATTACGAGAGCTGACCCTTTCTTTAACTTTAAATTTTGTTGCAAACATTCAAGATAGAAAACTATTGTAATTCTTATTATTGGAAAATATTACAAAAGTCATAAATAGGTATCTTGAATAGTTAATGCTCTGCACAAGTCACAAATTGTCATTGTAAAGAAAATATTGTTATTTACTTGTCAATTTTATTTGATTTTGTATTGATTTACTTACCCGTTTTTAAAATTTGCTTTTATTAGCTTCCAAACAAAAAAATATAACTGCTACAGATACACAAGAGGTGAAGGAAATATCAGGTATGATTTAATTCTACTAAATTGTTAATCAATTATAAAAAATATTCTTAAAATATAGGGAGAATTTTTTATTTTTGTTCATATAATATTTTAAAGAATCCCCAAAATATTTAAAAAATTTTAAATTCTTAGATAAAACTGAAAAAATCAAATTGTGATTGCATATTGTTGTTTTGCAAGCAAAGCATGTTATTGCAATTTTTTTCTATCTAAACTCTCATTTTTGATATTATTTTCAAATGTAAAAAATATATGGCATAAAGATTCAAAATATTTCCATTAAATATGAAATATGTTGTTTAATATTAAAATGTATTCATGTAACATATGTTTAGTTTTTAAATGCATTAAAAGTGACAAAAAATTATGTAATCGTTCTGTTTAAGCCATATTTAAAAAAAAAATTACTTCAAAGTTTAAATATTGTTGTTACTTTAACCTTATTTTTTTAAATTTAGTTTGTCTTATAGTTGTCACAGTTGTTTCTATGAAATTTGATTTTCATTATTTATTATGATAAAAAAATTGTCGTAATAAATCATGATTAAGAAAATTAATTATGTAAATTTTTTGAAAGCAAATTTGACATTTTTAAAGACATTTTTTTGACTTCCTTCAACATTTTATTTAGTATTGTACTGTTTTCTTAATTGTTATTAAAAAAAACTTCTAATTTTATGTAATTAAAATGTTGTATTAAATATTTTCAGTGTTTTATAATAATGTTTTTTTTATACTTTTATTAGATGGTACACAAGATATCCCAGAGATGGTGGCAGCTAGGGCATATTCAGAAAAAATAGAAGAAATATCAGGTATAGTGCAGTTCTATTCAATAAAATACCTAAGATTTTTTTCAAACATTATACTTTCATTGCATTTGAATTTTGAAAGAAGGATCAAAATATTAAAAAAAATGTTAAATTGATTTTTACAAGACTTATATCTACAAAACAAAATATACATAATACAATAAGTTTATTATAATAAAAAAAAATATATATATAAATATATTATAAAATATAAAAATATAAAAATAATATAAAAATTTATAATAAAATCTGAAATTTTTTAATAATCTTGTATTATAAGTGTTTTTAGAAATATTTAATAATGCTTTACTTATTTAATGCAAATGATTGTTTTTGTTTAAACTGCTATTAGTTTCGAAAATTTTGTTTGTCATCTATCTAATATTGTTTTAAATTTCGTTTATAGTATTAAAAATAGGTGCATGAAAACTTTATTGCATATTATATTACATTTTAAAGAATATTTTAACATGCTAATTTTAAATTATTCCAAAACTTGTAGTATTTTGAAACATACCTTTCCTTTTCTTTTTCAATTTTTGAAACTCTTCAATTTATAAAAAAGAAGAATTAAAGTATTAGCTATGTTTTTTAATTCAAAACTGTAAATCATTTTTCAATTTGATGAAAATTCTATAAAAGGGCATTTCTAAAATTTAAAGCAGTAATGAAAATATCTATTTTTAACAATATTAACTTAACTTATAAAATTAAATAAGTTTTTATTGTGTTTATTTTGCTAACAGAAATGCATTTATGCATGTCAATTTCTAAAGATTATTATAAAATATGTTATGTAAAAAAAATTCTAGAAAATAAGTTATTTATATACTTAGATTAGTAAGAAGTTTTGTATATTTAGATTAGTAAGAAGTTTTGTATATTATTTACTAACGTCAATGCAAATTAAATATTTTACTGACAAATTCAGATTAAACATGCAAGTAACTTCAATGCAGATTAAACTTCTGGATTTTTAGAATTTTAATATTGCAAAGCTGTTAATTTTTAAAACTAGTGGTGGAATGTTAAAGAATACATTTATTGTGTGGAAACAATGTTTGTAGATGTTTCCTTAAATATATATTGCTCAAAGCAAAACTACTACCTCTTACTTCAGATTATTGACTGAATATGATTGTTTGCTTAGTGCATTTATTTTGGCTGGCGTAGAAACAGACGTACATATATTCTGTGTAAATAGTATCTGTAATGCAAAATTTAAAATGCACATATATCACTACAATTATTTTTACATAAAACATACGGTTACTGTTTTGGAGAGAGCAAATCAGCGATGCCCAGGAGCACTTTCAATGTTTCGGAATGGTTTATTATTTTTTTTAATTTATTTCACGAGCTAATAATTATATAATCATATATTTTATAAAATTACTTCTCTCTCTCTTTTCCCCATAAAATATTTGGGTATTCTTTTGGGAAGAGGACTATGATGGATTTCTTCAATGTTTCTTATGGGTTTATTATTATTATTTTTTTTAATTGCTTCACAAACTAATAATTATGCAATAAAATATTTTATTCTTATTGACCTATTCATTTTTGAGTAATTAATTAATAATTTTATGGGTTACCTCCATATTAGTTTACAGATATTTATATATGTTTATACATATATATATATATATATTATATATATATTTGTAAATAAGCATTATACTGAGTTACAACTTGGAAATTAAACGCAATCTGTCACTCAGTGTATTGATAATAGCTATTCCTTTAATGAGACATTTTGAGTGGTCTGAGATTTTTTACAATGGAAAAATTAGTTGGACTAAGAGTTGGCCTGAACAAACGTTCAGGCCAACTCTTAGTCCAACTAATCAAGTAATATCAAACAATATTTTGTGTGCTGAATCGTTAAAATTTTTACTGAAGATGAATCATCCATGTCAAAAGAAATTTGAATGAAGGAAATGAAATTTTTTTTTTTTTTTTTACTTTTATAATTTATTAATAATCTTTTTTTGTATATATTCTTTTATAAAATAGTTAATCATGAATAATAATTTTTTTGATTTAAAGAAGACATTGATTTTGAATTGTCTACTATTAGCTTTTTTTTTTTTCAATATACTTATTTATTCTTTATACTGCTGAATAAATAAACTATAATTTTCTGCAACAAATTGTTTTCACAACCTAATTTTAATTTTTTTTTCTAAGACTTTACTGCATTTAAAGAAAACACACACATTTTTTATTTTATTTTCAAGGTTGGAAAAACAAGATACATAAACTTCTAACTTTCTCAGATTCCATAGGGAAAACTAAAATGTCAGATATGATTTTAGTTTGTTTTTTATTTGAAAAATATTTTTTGTTTGTCCAGTTTTAATTTTGTTAAGTATTATTAAGGAAAATTTCAAGAATTTATAACCTAGAAATTCAAATTACAAAATTTTGGCAAAATAACTCTATTAATGAATTAAACTTAAATTATTCTCATGTTAATGGAAGAAATGCTTTCATTCATCAGAGTTATTACTTTTTTAAAATATAATATCTTAAAACATTTTGTGAAAGTAGTTATATACATATTCTAATAATAACATATATTATTTACTGTCTACTGATGTTGCTACATATTTTTCAGCTTAAAATTTTCATAAACAATATAAAATTATTAGGAATTATAGTCTCTTATCAAACACCATTTTTATGGTTGTATGTCAGGTAATTGATAATTCTGCCATAGACCTAAAAAAGAGCCTTACTAATTTGAGCCATTTCCTAGTGAATTTTATATCAATTAATATATTTCTGTTAACCATATGCTTTTTTTTAATTCCAGATTCTCAATCACCATCTAAAGTTCAAGCTATTATGACTTCTGAAATTGAATCTCAAAAACCTGGTAGATTTGTTTTAATTCATCTATTTGATTTTGCATGTTTCCTAAATATGTTTGAAGCAAAAAAGTTAACTGTCATAATTTTATACTTTTTACTTTCTAATGTTAACAATTGAAATTCAAATTGAATTCCAGAAAAACTGAATAATATCTTAGACAAATTTAAAGATTTCTATAAACATAGTTCAAAATGTTATCTGGTTGCATGCTGTTGAAGTTCTTCTCCTTAATTGTGTTGACACTCTAATTAAATATTTCAGAACAAGCTGCTAAATTTATTAAGTAACCAGCAATGGAGAGGTGGCATATGCATAGTTGAAAGAACCTTTTAAGAATTTGTTCATATTAAAGTTAAAAAAATTTAAAACTTTTAGTAGGATTTTACAGAACACAGGATGTTACTTGAAACTAGGCATGTTTGTATTCATTTTAGAATATATGATCAAAGTTGAATTGCTGTTCCTTACTTTATATTATTAACTAAATATATCTTCTAGCTTATTAACTTATTTTGCATTTAATTGAAATAGGCAGTCATATTTATTGACTTTCAAAATAAATGTGAAAATATTACTTCTTTATTTAATTTAATGTTTTACTGAATTATTTTTAAATCTATGTAAATTGTCAGGTATTAGTAATATTTAAAAAACTGGACTATACATATTTTAGTCATTTTCTATTATATGAAATGCATGTTTTTGATTACAGAATATATATTTATGTATTTTAGCTATGAAATCTGAATGATTTTTTATGCTTTTATTAGATCATACACAAGTTCAGGCAGCTATGGCAGATTCAGATAGAGTACATGAAATGAAAGGTATAGTTTAGGTTTATTCAATAAATAAATGAAGATTTTGTTAAAATATTATCCTTTCACTGCAAGTAATGTTACATTAAATTTTTTTTTCTGTGTTTTATAATAATCTGAATGATTTTTTATTCTTTTATTAGATCATACACAAGTTCAGGCAGCTATGGCAGATTCAGATAGAGTACATGAAATGAAAGGTATAGTTTAGATTTATTCAATAAATAAGTTAAGATTTTGTTAAAATATTATCCTTTCACTGCAAGTAATTTTTGATAGAATGATCAAAATACATATATAAAAAAATGTTAAATTGATTTTTACTTGACACTTATATCTATGAAGCAAAAACTACATAACACAATAAGTTTTATTTTATTATGATCATTTTATGTTACATTTAACATTTTTTTATTAATCCTTTTTGTATATGTGTCTTTAAAAATATTTAATAATACTTTACTTCCTTATTGCAAATGATTGATTTTCTTTTAATTGCTATAAGTTTCTATAATTTTGTTTTTCATCTATTTAATATTATTTTAAATTTTGTTTTTAGTATTACAAATATGTGCATTACAACATTGTGGCATACTATATTACATTTTAAAGAATATTTTAACGTCCTTATTTTAAATTGTTCCAAATATATATAGAAATATAATCCTTGGTGCATTTTAAAACATACCTTTTCTTTTCTGAAATTCTTCAATTTATTCAAATGGAGAATTAAAGTATTAACTATGTTTTTAAAAATATTTTTTAATTCAAAACTGTAAATTATTTTTTCAACTTGATGAGAATTGTATAAAAGGGTATTTCTAAAATTTATAGCAGTAATGAAAATATTCATTTTTAACAATGTTAACTGAACTTAAAAATGAAATTAGTTTTATTGCGTTCATTTTGCTGGAAGAAACGCATTCATGCATCTCAATTTCTAAAGATTACTATAAAATGTAATATGTAAAAAAATTGTTGGAAAACTAGTTATTTATTTAGTTTTATTGATAAGTTTTGTTTATTATTTACTAACATCATTGCAAATTAAATATTCAACAAACTTTAATTCAGATTAAATATGCAACTAACATCAATGCCGACATGAGCTAAAACAATTCTTCTGAACAATAATAAACAATGAGTGAATAAAAATTATTGAGAATCTTGAGCCTGTTACCTCCTTTTATCAGCCATCATTGTTGCAGTTGCATATTGAACCAATTCTAATAGATAATTTGTACTTTTGGAACAAAAATTATTATTGATAAGATCACAATAATTTTATAAAATATAGAAATTTTTGTGTTAAGAATATATCTGTGTACCCAATATACATTTATATATCATCATCATCGTCATCATCATCAGTGGCCCAACTGTCCTTTGTTGGGCTAAGGCCGTCTGCCTACTGGCAGATTTCTAGACAGGAGAATATATCTTTTTAGTCAGTCTTACGCCCAATGCTCTACAGTCATATTAGACCAGGATCCATGGTTTAATGTGAAACCACTACAAACATTCATGGCACCGACGAGACTCGAACCCGAAACCTGTGGCGCCAGAGCGCTAGTGGCTTAGCCATCAGGCCCCACACACATATATATATTTATAATAATAATAAAATAAAATATATAATATAATATTTCAGTTTATGAATCACCAAGTAGAGTGGGAACTTTCATGGATTCAGAAAAAAAGTCTCAAGAATCAAGTACTTGATCTATTTTAATTCATCAAAAGTTTGATTCATTTTCCCTAAATTAGCTTCTTTTCTGAAGTCAAAAATTAATATTGTGTTCATTTTTCCTTTATATTTTGCACTGCTGACTTTTAAATTTGCAGAGAAAATGGAATAATATCTTGATATTTAAACAATTATATTCTGGGAATATAATTTAAATATTAAATGATAATTTGATTTGTGAGTAACATCTTGAATAGAATTAAAGTAAGATATTGCAATATTTCAGAACAAACCACTTAATTTCTAATCAAGTAGCTGATAAAGGAATGATATGCCTAAAATAACTTGAGGCAACTTCTGGACTTTTCATATTGCAAAGTTGTTCATTTTTAAAAGTTGTGGTGGAGTGTTAAAGAATACATTTATTGTTTTGGAAACAAGCGTTTGTAGATGTTTCCTTAAATATATATTACTCAAAGTAAAACTGCTGCCTCTTACTTCACATTATTGACTGAATAGGATTGTCTGCTTGGCTATTTGTTTTGGATGGTCTTGAAACTGACAGACATGCATTCTGTGTAAAAAGTATCCATAATGCCATATTTCAAATGCACATACACTCAAGAGCCAAAACATTATGACCACCCCTACATTTTGCAATGAACTCGCCTGGATGACGTGGAAGGCACTTGATCAGGTGGAAGTGGTATTTAACTGGTATTAAGTCGTAGTATTAATCCATGCCAAGGCGGGTTGAAGCTGTGTTGCGCGCCAAAGGTGGGCCAACTCGTTATTGGCAGGTCATAATGTTTTGGCTCTTGAGTGTATATCGCTACAATTTTTTTTTACCCGTAAATATATGGTTGTTATTTTGGGAAGAGGGAGCCATCTATGTGTCAGACCTTCTTATGGGTTTATTATTATTTTTTAAAAATTCTGTTGCTGGTTAATAATTATATAATTTTTTTTTTATTAACCTTTTTTTTTTATTTTTGAATAATTATTAACTTTTATTGGTGACCTCCATATTGGTCAGCTAATAAAATATATATATATATATATATAATTTATTCATTTATTTATTAGTTTTTGTGTAAGATAGTAAGCATTGTACTGAGTTACAACTTGGAATTTCAATGCAATCTGTCACTCAGTATGTTGGTAAACAGTATGTATGAAACATTTTGAGTGGTCTGCGATTTTTAAAATGGAAAAATTAGCATGACAAAGAGTTGGCCTGAACTTTTGTGTATCAAACTATATTTTGTTGCTTCTAACTTTTTTTGTTCAATATACTTATTTATTCTTTATGTTGCTGAAAAAACACACTATAACTTTCTGCAAAAAATGTTTTAACAACTTTATTTTAATTTTTTTTTTAATTACTGCATTTAAAGACAACACGCACATCTTTTCTATTTTCAAGGTTGTAAAAACAAGAAACATAAATTTCAAACTCTCTTAGATTCCAGAGGGGAAACTAAAATGTCAGGTATGATTTTAGTTTATTTTTTATTTGAAAAATATTTTTTTGTTTGTCCAGTTTTAATTTTGTTAAATGTTATTAAGGGAAATTTCAAGAATTCATAATATAGAAATTCAAATTGCAAAATTTTGACGAAATAACTATAGCAATGTATTAAACTTAAAATATTCTCTGTTGATGGACGAAATGCTTTCATTTGTCTGAATTATCATTTTTTTTTAAATATCATATCTAAAAATATTTTGTAAAATTAGTTGTATACATAATTTTAATAATAACATATATTATTTACTCTCTACTAATATTGCTGCATATTTTACAGCTTAAAATTTATAAACTATGTAAAATTATTAGGAATTACTGCCTCTCATCAAACACCATTGTTATGGTTGTATGTCAGATAATTGATAATTATGTCATGTACTTGAAAAAGAACCATACTAATTTGAGCTATTTATTAGGGATTTATATATGAATTAATATATTTCCGTTGACTATATGCTTTTTTTAAATTCTAGATTCTCAGTCACCATCTAAAGCTCAAGCTATTATGCATTTTGAAACTGAATCTCAAAAATCTGGTAGGATTGTTTATTTTAATTCATCTATTTGATTTTGCATCGTTTACTAAATATGTTTGAAGCAAGAAATTAACTATCATAATTTTATTCTTTTTACTTTCTAATGTTAGCAATTAAAATTCAATTTGAATTCCAGACTAACTGAATAATATCTTTGCAAATATAAAGATTTCTATAAATATAGCTCCAAATGTTATCTGGTTGCAAGCTGTCAAAAGTTTTTCTCCTTAATTATGTTGACAATGTAATTAAATATTTCAGAACAATTATGTAACCAACATTGGGACGATGATATATTCATAGTTGTTATAGTCTTTTAAGAATTTTAACGTATTAAAGTTAAAAATTTTATACTTTCTAGTTGATTTTTTATTGAACCCAGGCTGTTATATGAAACCTGGCATGTTTGTATTCGCTCTAGAACATATGCTGAAAGCTGTATTGCTGCTTCTTATTTTATATTATGAACTAAATGTATTTGCTAGCTTCCCAACCTATTTTGAATGGAATTGAAATAGGCAGGCATACTTATTGACTTTCAGATTGGAAGTGAAAACTTGTAAAATAAAATTATACCTGGCATTTCTGTAGTTATTTACTTCTTTATTTTATTTAATGTTGTATTGAAATAATTTTTAATTTTTTGCTAACTCTTAGATACTTATAGTATTTAAAAACTGAACCATACTTATTTTAGTCATTTTCTATGATATGCATTGCATATTTTTGATTACAGAATAAATA
>BPLQ01014511.1:0-20595 GCA_021605075.1 Caerostris darwini
TCAATCTAGTTTGTACGTAAAATAACATTGCGCATATTAATTTATTTCATTTTAAAATGAACAGACATTCAGTTTATGTTAAATTGTGAATAAAGCAGCTCTAAATTTTTAAACAATAAAGGCTATAAAACCACTAAATATATTTTTATATTGAAAAAAATAAGTTATGATAACTAAATTAGAGTATTTTCCTTACAAGGCTTCAAACAATGTTATAAAAACTAAACATAGTTTCAAACAAATGATATAATAGCTAAAATATATTATACTAAACGACTGTCATAAAAATAATGATAAAACATGACAAGCAATACTGACCGCCAATATAAACTCAAGCTGAAAATTAGTATTACATTACAAAATAAAATCGTTTTTAAAATAAAAAAATATATAATCTTCAAAACTTAATTGCTTAAAAGTGTAAAAGAGGATAAAAATTAAATAGGGGTGGAGGAGGAAAACTAAAGAACTTTTTAGAAAAGAAGAGATCATAATAAATTAGATTAAAATACAAAAAAAAAGGGAGGTGAATTTTTTTTTTCTTTTTAAATAATTGATATAATTAAAGAAAATGCTAACAGCCTCTTTTGAAGAAATCAAATTAATCAGACAGCTTACGGCAGATTTTCTGGAGGCAAAAACATATTTTCGCTGGTTTCTGAACAACAAAAATGCCACCTTTTCTGCCTTTTGTTATCATATTATACATGGTAGAAAGCCTTTCAATTCTTTCAATTACTTGGGTCTGATGTTACCAATCTAATACTACTATGAAAGATAAATGGTATTGTTTGATAAATTTTAAACACTTCTTCCTAAAAACCTATGCGCACATGAATTTGTGTTGGGATTATAAGCCAAAATTACAATATAATTACTTCCGGGAGAGGTATTATTAACTTGTGATACAAAAGCCGTTGAATAAAATATAAAAGTTATATTGCATGCATAATATTGAATTAAGAGTGGAATATAAAAATCAAGCGCAAGATATATAAAACTCTTACATTTAATTATCTTCCCATTTTTAAACAAAAAATATTAATTCAAAATTGGTTTTATTTTTACAATGTCGGGCATTTCTGATCTGAAGTTGATTACAATCAAAGGAAGATGTATAGCGGATTCAACGTTATTAAGGGAACATGAAATTGAATGAACATGAATCCTTCACGGGCAGAGCGCGGGCCGCAGCTACATTATGCAAGCAACACCGCTTCAGCACTGGAACGACGCCTCTGAGAATCACTGCGGGAGGTTCTAACCCAGGATCTCTTCGCCCTTTTCGCCCTACGGAGTGTGGCGTCGGCCCGGCCAATTGGCTAGCGCTCAGGGCCTTTGTAGCACAGGCGCTAAAATTAAATTTCACATGGCGTGATAAGCCAGCCAGAGTGGTTTTGAACCACGCCAACTGTAGGTGCCGGTTCTAATTTGCCCAAAAGTATAGAGAAAATGACCGTAAAGTGACAATCCAAAACCAAAAATCTATTGGCAGGATTGGCCTGATGGCCAATCGGTTTGTACCTCGCTTTTCATAAAGGTGGTCATTAGACCAAATTTGTAAGTAATATGATGCTTGTGAGTGTTTCGGAACTCATTAAACTATAGTAGGTCCCGGCCCACTAGGCCCAAAGTGAGCATAAATGACAGTGGAGCTGTACAAACCAGCAAATAAAACTAACCCATGTGGGAGGATCGAACTCGAACTTTGCATTCGGAACAGTTCCCACCATGCCAGCCCAGATCATGCACCAAAATAAAGAACAAACAAAGGTTAGATATGGTTTTTAAAGAAAATAATCTCACAGATAGACTCAAGAAAGAGGCACCTTAAACTCGTTCGTCTTTAGCCTTTGGTTTAAAAACATTATTTGCCATTAGAAACAGTATGCACTAAATAATTGTATAAATTTAAACGACTAAAACATAGTAAGATATTTAGCGTGCTTACGCACATTCTGAACCTGTGTGTAGGTGTCTTGCGTAACATCTCGCTGTATTTATCATTTATTAACTACAAATCAAATCATGATTCAATGAATAATAAAAAAAGGATTCATTTCAGAAATAAAAATGCTCCTCACGCAAATCATCATGTAGTGGTAGTCTAGTAAAGCTTCAACTGTTTTAAAACGGTCTCCGAAAACAACAAGAGATCTATGTTGCTACGTATTTAAATAATGTAGACAAAATAGCCTAATATTTTCTGCTTCCTTGATGTAGATCGCCCTCCATTAATTTCGCTCCTTTCAGTTGACTTCGAGTAAAACAAAAATACCTACTCTTATAAAAACAAAAGAACATTTTTTCTCAGAGGGAAGAGAAACGGGCCTCCGTGACCGTTCACACGGTAACGGTCGTGTGTGGATTAAATGATTTTGTTGATTTTCGAGAATCAATACAATTTTAACGGGAATAACAAAGACAGAATATTCTGGATAAAAATTTAATCAATTAAAACATTTAATTATTGTGTTCAAACACATTCTGGGAACCTATTAGCCCAGGGATACCCAAAACTTTTTTTCGGTCATTGGTCTGCGGGTCAAAAAAAAAAAAAAAAGTTTCCCGACAAGATAATCTTTCTAAAATTTTAAAAGCAATATACGAGTATTACAATTTAAATATGTTAATGAGATGAATGAAATTGCGATTTCATTTTTAAAAGTTACTGAGGTTCAAGTGAGATGTACTGATTCTAAAAAACGAGGCTGAATGCACATCTGTCAGTCCTATACTTCTGAAATAATTCTTTCTAAGGTTCAAAGTTGAGAACACTTGCCTCACTTATATAAGATGAAACACACATAGCACTGATTTTCTGATATTAAATTTGGGTAAAATTAAATCATTACGCTAATGATTTGTAAAACTCTACCAATCTACAGCTATAACTAACAAGAACTTCCTCTTTTAACACTTTAACGAAAAATATTACTTTACCGATATTTCCGTCGTTTATGGTTTTGTAGAACAAAAAAATAGACAAAGTAAAGATCAGTCTTCTGCGGGAATATTGAGCCATGCTGTCTCGATAGACGTCCATAATTGTGAAAGCGTTGATGGTGCAGGATTTTGGGCACGAACAGACCTCTCGATGATGTCCCATAAATGCTCGATGGGATTCATGTCGGGCGATCTAGGTGGCCAGATCATTCGTTGGAATTGTCAGAATGTTCTTCAAACCAATCGCGAACAGTTGTGGCCCGGTGACATGGCGCATTGTCATCCATAAAAATCCATCGTTGTTTGGGTACATGAAGTCCATGAATGGCTGCAAGTGATCTCAAGTAGCTGAACATAAGCATTTCCAGTCAATGTTCGGTCCAGTCGCACCAGAGGACCAAGTCCATGCCATGAAAAAACAGCCCACACCATTACGGAGCCACCACCAGCGAACAGTGCCTTGCTGACAGTTTGGGTCCATGGCTTCGTGGGGTCTGCGCCACACTCGAACCCTACCATCAGCTCTTACCAACTGAAATCGTGACTCATCGGACCAGGCCACGGTTTTCCATTCATCTAGGGACCAACCGATATGCTCACGTGCCCACGAGAGTCGCTGCAAGCGATGTCGTTCTGTCAGTAAAGGCACTCGAGTCGGTCTTCTGCTGGAATAGCCCAAAGAAAGCCAAATTTCTCCGCACAGTTCTAACAGACAAGTCCCTTGTACGTCCCACATTGATTTCTGCGGTTATTTGACGCAGTGTTGCTTGTCTGTTAGAATTTACGACTCTTTGCAGACGTCGCCGGTCTCGGTCGTTAAGTGCAGGCGGTCGACCACTGCGCTGTCCATGGTGGGATGTTATGCCTGAAATTTCATACTCTCGGCACACTCTTGACACAGTGGATCTGGGAATGTTGAATTCCTAACGATTTCGAAATGGCATGACCCATGCGTCTAGCTCCAACTAACATTCCGCGTTCAAAGTCTGTTAATTCCCGTCGTGCGGTCATCATCACGTCAAAACCTCTTCACATGAATAACTTGAACAGAAATGAAAACTCTGCGAAAGCACTGCGCATTTATACCTGTTCTACGCGATGCTACTGCCATCTGAAAATTTGCATATTGCTATCCATGACTTTTGTCACTTCGGTGTAGATTTGGATCTCTAATTGAAAACATCCGAACTAAATTTATCAGATCTAGGCTGCATTAAAATGAAATCTGACAATTACGATAAACGATATGCGAAAATACGAGCACTATGTAACTTATACTCAGTGTCCTGCAGTGAGGGACGGACATCCCAGGAGTAATGCACTCATGGATGGAGGGAAAGGGGCAGCTTCTGTTGTGATGGAGTACCCGTAGGTAGAAGTCTGACTTGGCTCCGTGATGATCTGACAGTCATATGAGACCGGGACCTACTGCTTAAAGTGGATTCCAAACCAATACAAACGTCCATGCCACCGCCGGGACTCGGACCCGAAACCTGTGGCATCGAGTGCTAGACACTCGGCCATTCACGCCCACTTGCACTGTTGTGTCACGATTTGGCAGTCAAGGTCAATAAACGTCTGAATACACACGAAAAATTCGAAAGGGAATGGCTCGATCGGTGCCGGATTATAGAAAGCGATGAACCATCGAAAGCTTTATTAAAAAGCGCTTACTGAACTATAGTAATATTAGGACTAAATGCAATCGGTTGTCATTTTATTTCAGTACACATGTTCGTTAATAGTTGTCAATAAAAAATTAACGCAGTATACTATTTTTAATACAAAATTTTGTTTAAATAAATCCGTTGTTTATGTATTTATATTATAACATATGATGAATGTTCTTGTGACAATAAAGAGCTGGTAGGCGAAGATAATATTTCCCAATGCGGGAGAAAGTTTCAACAACGCCCTAATGTAAAACATGTAATTGGGGCATCCCCAAACCACAACAACCTTAATAATAATAATAATAAAACGCTATTTTAAGTACATTCTTCAAAAATTAGATGTTATTTTTAATGATAAATTCATTGTATAACAAACGATTATTTTATCTTTTTATTTACATTGAATAAGTTTTTATTGAAACTTAGCAAAATTTTTAATGTAAACAAACAGAAACCATTACTTCTACTTTAAAAAAAAAACAGCCTTCACGAAAAGTTTAAATATTCATAATATTGCTTTTATGAAATATAGAGGCAAATTTTTAAAATATTTAACGCACTTAAAATACAGACTTTTACAAACATTTTAAAATTGAAAAATCTGTACTTTAGACGTAAAAGTTATGCGTAAAAATTTAATTCAATTTTTTTTAAAAATATGTTATACATTAAAGGTATAACATATTTTATGTATACCTTTAAAAGCATCATTTTAAAGGTATGCAGTACCTTAATTTGGCACAAGTTTTGGCGCCCTTTTTGTATAGGCCTCCTTATTCCTTTGCTTATGTTACTACAGTCCCCTTAAACTTCTTGTTATAAAAATTCGAGAATCATTGAAATAACCAGCAATAAAAAAATAAACTTACGGCAGGCATCATCGACTTTCTGTTGGGCAGCCTTCTTCCTTGGGGGCCCCGTGCCCTATCCTTTGTAGCGTTGACTAGACATGCGGTACTAGTTCCTTCAGATTCCTGGTCAGGAGGTAAAGATTCCATGGTTAATTACACATGAGCGCAATAACAACAAACAAATAACAGCACTAGCGCAGGCCACGCATGAATTCCGCCGCTGTTTGAAGCCACACAATCATCTGATAGAAAAGCCGTCGGGAGAAGTTTATCTCAATGACTTGCTGATAAACAAAGAACCGATTCGTCAGGCGAAGTTCATGAGTAGAGAGATTTAATATCGATTACAGTTTTCTTTTTTTAATGTTTTATTTTTAACTGATATAAATATTTGGAAATGCGGTCGCATATAAATAAAATGGCGATGTTTAATTCGATCAAAAGTAATTGATTAAGTTTGTAATCAATTGGTCATGAGATGAAATTCTGAGGATTTGTTGATGAAATTGTGCGTGCTTCTACCAGCGTTTGTTGTTATTTTTTGCGTGTTTGTGAGTTTTTCTTTTCTTTTCTTCCTCGAGACAAAAAAAAAAAACATTTGATGGTTGAGTGAAGTTGAAAGAGAAGAATCTTGTGGATTCTCCAGATAAGGCAAATACAATTTGTTTTACAAGCTAAAATCACTTATTCAAGGAACTGGCAAACCACTATTTGATCTGAAACACATTTGTTGAAAATTCTTAATCTAATCTAATGTGAATAAATAGCTCTGATTGTACTTTCTTTTAATCAACAAAATAATTTTCAGCAAATAAATTATTTCATTTGTTGTAAAAATTTTTTATAAATTTATAATTATTTTCAAAAAAAAGCATTAATAAAGTTACTGTCAGATGTTGTTCTGGTATGATATTTTTGGCATCCATAAAAAAAAATTGTTAAATTATAAAATATGTAATTATTTTTATTATTTCATTCCACGAGGTTTATAGGAGTAAAGGAAATTATAATATTTATAACCACTTAGTAAATAAAAAGTAAATCGTCGAAGTTCTTATTTTAATTGAAAATGATTCGCACATGGCATATATTTATGATTATATTTTTATATAGCATCAAATTTTTCACTTATTTTTAGAATCTGATTGATAAGTTGTGTTTCTTACTCAAAGTTTAACTTCAAGTTTTGCACAAATTTTTTTATCTCCCTCTCTCAATTCTTATTTAATTACTTGTAATTATTAATTTTTTTAAATTTTTACTGCTAAATTTATTTTATTTATTCCTTATTGAAATTTAACATTGGTAAAATCGTAGAATAGGGGCCGTTGGCATATGGTATCAAAAAAAATCTTTTCGCCAAAGTCTACCAAGTAATAGGTTGCAATTGTAAATGTAGTGAATTGTAAACAGTACAAGAAATTGGGTTACCGTATTTGGCAAATTATCGCCCATTTGGAGCTACAAGAAAGTTGTCAAATCTCCACGGGACCTATTTCGCGACTTGGCCTTAACTTTACCTATTATTTTATATTTATTTAGAATTCTATATATAATTATAGCAAAAAATGAGGCATATAAATTACAATGGGCTTGACCAAAAGCTGCTTATCCTTCACTTTCAGATAGAAATGTTTGGCTGTTAACTCATCAAGGAGCTTTGTTTAAGTCGCCAAACTCTTATAGTACAGGATGCATTGAAAAGAATAATTGTTAATTACTACTAATCATAACTGCGAATTGTTTCAAGTCATAAAAACAAAATTATAATCTTAAATTTATGAAATATGAAAAAAATATGTGGCAAAATGGCCCTGGCATTTGGAGCCAAAAATTCTTTTCGCCAAAATGAGCCAAGAAAAGGGTTTCGATTATAAGTGAAATGAATTGCAAACAGCTCAGTTGGCGCCACAAAAAGTCGCCAAATACCAACGGCCACTATTTTGCAATTTGGTTCCAGATGTGTAAATAAGAAAGCTGTGAAATGAAAAGACAGGATTGCATTTTCCGATTTAAATAATTTAATTTGAAAAAAAGTATATGCAAGATGTATTATAATAAACAATCGTGCACTTTTCAGTTAAAGAATGCATAATTGTGCACCAAATAGACTACTTAACCTACTTATGTCAACAACTGAGCTAATATTTATATTTAATTATTCCAGTTTGAATAGTTTATCTAATATAACTGTTAGATTTTGCTTCAATATTTGCATTTGGCGACAAATAACGTCCCATTAATCGAAAAATAACCTACAAAAATTTTAAAATATATAATGTCACCCCTTTTGACCAAATACATGGAAGACTTAATCCAAAATACACAAGTAGAAAATAAAAATATTATGAATGATTTGAAGATAAAGACTGCGAAAACTAAAAAATATAGTAAGATATAAATAAAATTGTAAAGAGATACATTTCAAAATGAACCATTGAGTGAGTAAATAATTTAAAGCAACTCTTTTCCAATATCGCTTATTATCGCGTTTATCCTGCAAGCAGCATGGACGGATTGAGCCCTTTGATTAAATAACAATCAAACCCTGATTATTAACAACTCGGACTCATTACGGGTCATTTGATCATAAATCCAAAGCAAATTCAATATGTTCATGCATCCAAAAATATATTGAAATCCAACACTCAGTTTTAAAAAAAAAGTAATGAACACATAGAATAATAAACATTATAACTAACATTATATTACTTGAGCTATTTTTTTTTTTTTTTTTTTTTTTTTACTGTAACTGTAGATAATTAATTACATGTTGATAAATCATTCTTGAATCGGTGTAGGTGAACGGAGTACCTTGGTCGCGAAGCGACCAAACCTCCTAGTTGCAACATAAAAATATTGTCAGTCGGCTCAAGGCCCATAGTAAATGTAAAACACATTGCATAATTTTAAAGTAAAAATAAAAACTTAGAACTTGGAAATTTGCGTTGTTTGAGTTGCTAGGCCATTAATGAAGACCTGCAATTTATCTACCTTGTTATCCGCGTTTCTAATTTGTTGGAGAAGTTCTCCAGAGTTCCGAGAAAATGGATACAAATTCTTTCATAAGTAGCAAAGCATTTTGGATAAAGGGGGCTTGATCCGCGATGTTCCGTAAGTGAGTCAATTGATTTTGGGAGAAGTCATTGTTGATGGTGGCAGTAGTGGCTGGTTGTTGAGATGGTGGTTGATTTTTCGTTGCCGAAGCATAGGAAAAGTTTGGTGTCACCTGTCTGGCTGATACGTGTTTTGGGTATGTGGCGTACTTGGTGGAGTTAACTTTTATTTTGGGAAACTTGGCGCAACCTCTCCAGGCGGTTGTGTGTCCCGACTGTCCGCAGTTAATGCAAGTTGGAATTTCAAGCTTATCAAATAGTTTACAGTCCTTATGTGAATGTTCCTCACCACACTTCAAACACCGGGCTTTAAAGCCACAGTTGTTTGAACTGTAGTGAAAAAAATTACACTTGAAACACTGAAGTGTAACAGGCTTTTTGTTGAATTTCTCCACTACAACAGCTAAATACAGGAGACGATTTACTTTAAAAATTTCTTGATTTTTATTCGATCGTGGCAATGTGATTTGAAAAATAGGGAGAGGCCGCTTATCCCTAGTCCTGCTCAGCTGTACTACTTTCTCGAATTCATTCTTAAAAAAAAATATAAAATCATTCTTAAAATCACATATTTATAGCGTTTTCTACAATACAATAACTTTAATGGCAACAACAGAATTTTATTTAAAATCTGTATCATTTTAAATTATTAGATTTCTTTTTAAGTCTACCATGTACAAAACGAAACATTGAAATCACAATCCCCTAAAATAAAGGATAAACATGATTTTATCTCTTAGTGATTACATTTATCTTGAGAAACAAAAAAAAGAGATAACTTCATAAAGAGATACAACAATAGAGACTTGCTGAATAAAAAATAAAAATAAAAACATTCGTTCTTTTCATACCTTTTTTACAAAAGCTGTTTTAAAAAAATTTTGTAATTAATATAGGGTATTTATAATAAATACCCCATTATTCCCAAAATCTGTAAAAAGCCATTCTTTGTAAATCTGAAAAATTCGATGAAAATCCTTTAATTTTAAAAAGGATTAGTAAACGTTAGCAATATGTGTGACAACTCGAGCTTGGATAATCCCTGAAAGAGGGAAATAATACGTATTTTCCCTATCCGATGGGGAAATGCATCCGATTGGAATTGGAATTGAATGAGGCAAGACCTCATTTGGAATCGGTATAAACCGATTTGGAAATTATGTTATAAATATATTTTAATAGATTGATATGTGAATTGTGCGTGTTGCCAGGTGTTGTTGTGTTAAATAAAATAATGAAAAGGAAAATTGGAGTCATATTTGAAAAGTCTGTACATGAACACGCACCTCAGCTGTGATTGTTCATGACAGTGTGTTTCGTTTCACACTATTGACTTCAGGTTGAACGAGTTAGTTTTGGCCCAGTAATTATATTGTACTGATTCGCTTAGCGTAAACTTATCATAAGGAAAAACAGATCTGAAAATTACTCAAACAAAGAGATAACAGATTACATGTCTCACAAACAAATTGAAATTAGTTACAAGCTACATTCAACGCCAAAAGTAACCAATTTTAAGCTCCAATGAGTTTGGCGGAAAGTGCAACAACAAAAATAAAAAAGCTTAAATTAGCCGGGTCATGCACACATCACCTAAACTAATGCGTTCGACCGCTGGAACGGTTGTGTAAACATAATGGCGCCGATTTTCCAGGCCAAAAGAGAACTCGAAATTTAAAAAGGCCCAGTAAAAGCTCTACAGACATACTTTTCATAATTTGGAAAATACTAATTTTAACGTATAATATGGGGGAGGGGTATCCACAATTTTTCTATGGTATTATTTAGCGGCCTGGTGGCCAAGTGGCTAGCGCTCTGGCCTTTGGTATCCCAGGCTTCAGGTTCGAATCCTGGCGGTGGCATGGATGTTTGAAAGTAGTTCGGTAACCACGTTAAACTGTAGGTCCTGGTCTGTTTAGCCCAAAGTGTGCATAAGATGATCGTAGAGTGACAAACCAAACCAATCGCATTATTTAAAAATCATATAACTCATGCTGCTTTCCAAACATGCAGTAAATTAAATAATTCTGTTATTGTTTTTTTTTTTATCCCACTTGGTAGACAGCAACATCTGGATCAAGTCCAGAATCCGTGTGCTCTCATGGGACGGGGGAAAGGGGCAATTTTTGTTGTTATGGACCACCCGTAAAAGTCTGGCTTGCCCCCGTGTTGCTGAAGAAGGAGGGCAGTGCCTTCCGGTAGGACTTTTAGGCGGAACTTATCCCGCATTTGCGTATCGTACGAGTGAAAACCGGGAAAACTCCACCAGGTAGTCCGACTCACGAGGCAAGATGCTGAACATCCCAAACACCATCGAGCCTCCTTGTTTTTTGAAACAATGTCTACAATAAAACCGCCAGCGGATTGAATCTTCGCCCTAATGCTCACCAGCGGTGCGCGTTTCCACTGATTCACGAATCGGGCTCAAATACTTGCATTTATTAAAATATTGGATTATTCACCAATATCATTCATCAATTTTATTTCGTTTTAGAAAATATTGAAATTGTAAATAAAATTAGAAAGGAAATTAAATCAAAAATCATGAATGTAAAGTGATATTTGTTTTCTTTTTAAGAGATTTATAATTTTAGCTATTTGTAAAATTATTGTAAAGTAAAAATTCAACATTAACAAATTGTAAGAAATAAAACTAAAAAGAGTAAAATTAAACAAAAACAAAAAAATGTTACACAGTCTTTTTAAAAGTGCGTTGATTCGTATAGCAATAAAATCTCACTTCGCTGTTTAAAAAAGAAGAAGAAAAAATATATAATTACAAATTAAAAAATATATACACGAATTTCTTAATTTTCTCATTTGTTAACATACTTTAGTTATTATCTCTTTTCGTTTTCATTTGCGCATGAGCATTGGCTTGGAGTGATTTGCCATTTTACATTGAAAGAGAATGAATATGTAATACTTACTACTTTTATTTTTAACGAAGTATATTACTGTATTAATGTCTAGATCAGTAGTGGCTAACCCGCGGCCCACGGACCTCGACATTTTTACGGCCCATGAGATTTATCACATTTTTAAAAAATACATTTATTTTATAATGGCGAAAGTAATGAAAAACAATGCATTAAAAAAATACATCATTTGTGCATCCATATATTCAAAAATTAACTGCCGAAATTATGAGGAAAAATTAACTTTGACTTTAAAATAATATTCTTGAGAATATATGACAGATGTTGCCTATTTTATTTTTGAGTTTACAATTATTAGTTCTTTGAATAATTAAATTATATTCAGTGAACTCATGATTCGCGCGCATATTGGAGCATCTAATATAACAGGTTTTATGTTTCACTTCAAGTGACCTCAGTGACATAATAGTAAACAGAATAATATTAACTCATTTTGTTTCAATGTTCTGATTGTGTTTCATAACTCATTATGTTTTTCACTCCAAAAAATGTCTATAGTAGGTCTAAATCTAATATGGGGACATATAATTTCATATGCGGCCTGCAGAGTAATGATGCATTTCCAAAGTGGCCCGAAAGATCATTTGGGTTGGTCACCCCTGGTCTAGATAGTGTTTAAAAAAATTGCAAATTACAAAATTACAATTGATGTAAGCTAAATCCTCATAGATTTTGTTTTTCTTTTTGAGATTTTAGAAAGTTAAAATGGCAATGTGAATTCTAAAAAAAAAAATAATAAAAAAAAATTTATTACATTCTTATTCTGCTGGCATGTACGGAAACCCAAATTTTACGCGGACGTACTGCGCATCCCAAACCAAAATGGCGACTCACCTGCGAGGAAGTGCTGAGGTCGGGCGATTTTCCCTCCAGGTGGCGCTTCCTGCTGGGCTTCCGGCGGCTGACCCGCGCTTCCGCAATGGCGCCGCGAATGGCTTGAATCCAAGACTGCATGTCGTCGGCTGATTCGGCGGCGAACTGATGCCGATTCTGAAAACAAAATAAACAATTATGAGTGATCGCCGCCTACAAACAGTTTACGCCTCGCTCTGTGATGTGCGTCTCAATTGACCCTTATTGCGAAGGTCTCCTTTGGCAACAGCGAGAAAAAAGAAGAAAAAATGCTCTTGTTTCTTAATTCTTTCCGTTTATTTAGACGTAAGTTGATTCGGAGAATGAGTTTTAGATTAATTTATTGTTTTGCGTAAATGGATGAGAGCGTCGCTTTTTTTTTCTTTCTTTTTTTTTCAGTTCCTTCTATTAGCTCACGCTCTCCCTATATATATCTTGTTCAAATTTTCAATCGTTAATAAAGTACTTTTTATTCATCCACTCAAGTTCAAATACATTTTTTTTTGAACTTGTAGTGGATGACACTGGATGTTAATACAGTCTTTTCAAATATTAATTCATTCATTAAATTTAATTAATTAACTTTTTTTTTTTTTTTTTAAGATTTAAGTTGTATATATCTACCAATAGATATTTTTTATATTACTTGTTTTTCGTTCTATTTATTTAATGCATTTTATCAGAATTGAAAATACAAGAAAAAGTGTTCTTAAAGTTATCACAATATATGCTACAAAATCACATAATCGTTAATATAGAAACCTTCACGCTCCATTTTATAAATTGAGTTAAGTTGTTTATGATTTTTAATGTTCTACTAAAATTTGAATTTTTCTTGTCATACAAAAAAATATTCGAAATACAAATCTTTTACCTGTGCAAAATTTTCTTTTCAAATTATAAATTGCGTGTTATTAACTTAAACCGTCCAAGATGGAATGTTTATATTACTGAACAAGCCTTTTCAAATTTATTTACGAAATGCATCACAGCATTGTGATTATTGTACATTCATACTTTTACTACACTCGCAGAAATCGGAAGATCTTGAAAGACAAATAGGGTTTTGGAAAAAAATACAGAGTCATCGGGAAAGGATGGTCATATTTCAAGAAATCTTAATCCAGTAACTGTTTTCAGAAACTAGGAGACTCAATAGCTATTGCGACTAATGCTATTGTGTTTAAGCATCTGTTATCGACAATATGGTCGCTTGGTGAGCGTTATCCAGGTTTTCTCCTTAAAGACATACAAATAAGGGACAAAGCTCTTTGGAGAGTAGCTCTGGTCAGCTCTCCACACTCTTTGTGCACTACACACATATAACTAACTCAGAGGAGTAAACAACTAGCTAGCTACGCCCCAACCTCAGAAACGTGCCGAACAAAAGAGCAGACACCGGACCCCGTCCACGACGCGTCCTTGTTAACGCTCTGTAAAGATGCTTCCCCAGATCAAGTCCGGAGACATGGTCAGGGGGACCTTATTATACCCCCTTCCGAAAGACAACATAGACGATAGAGATTCGCTATGGGTAACCCACACAAAGTGAGCGTCCCCCAGGGGGGAAACAAATAAGGGACAGTTACCCTTAAGAATCTTCTCGAAAGGTAATATCCTCTGTTCTTCCGCTCTGGCCATTGGTACCACAGGCTTCAGGTTAGAATCCTGGAGGTGACATGTCTGTGAGTGGTACTGAATCTGCGTTAAACTGTAGGTCCCGATCTAAGTCTAAAGTGTGCATAAACCAAACCAAACCAAACCCAAATTATTGCCTCTAATTAAAACATGTGTTGCATGAATCAGTTAAAAAAATTACCGGGAATGTTAAGGAATAAAGTAATAGCCTGTATTGTTGCCATACATAATTCTAAAGTAATTAAAAGTGTTTGTATTTTGTGTTTTCAGTTCTAAGCTGCGTATGTGAATTTCTATTGCGCAGCTTCACCACCAAAATAGCAGCCTGACGGCCAATCCGCTAGCGTTCTGGCTATTGGTACCACAAGCTTCAGGTTCGAATCCTGGCGGTGATATGGATGTTGTTAAGCTGTAGATCCCGGTCTAATTAGCCGAAAATCTGCACAAAATGACCATAGAGCGACAAACCAAACCAAATCAACATATCTTCATCGTTCCCCTAGATGGCATGATCCACGTAGGAGTAGAAGGTTGTTAAAAAACTAATCGCCATTATCTTAACTTCGAATAAAATTAGTCTTATATCTTGCTCGGATTTTATCCAACAACAGATCACAGTGTGTTTTCGTCGTGTAAATGAAAAGTTTGTTTATGTTTTGCGTTGGTAATATTGCTTAACAGGGTCTGTCTCCGTGAAAAAGTCTGGTATTAATAGAATTGAGGAAAACAAATTGAAAATAATGAAAGAATTCCGACTTACGTCAAAGAAACCTCTGACAGAAGTTCCGATGATGAACACGTAGGGGTTCTTTTTGTCTTTGGGACTGTTTTCCTCGCATACGTCATAGTAGTCAAGGTTGACAACTCCGCAAGATTTCTCGCTCCCTTTGCTTTGCTGAAAACACCAGGAAAAAATAAACAGATTGTCAAACAAAAATAAAACAAAGCCATATGTTTCACAGACTTAAACAAGAAGGAAATTTTTGTGTTTACAAAAACATCTTCCGTCTTAACAAACTACGAATTTTGAAGTGAGGAAAGGCTTAAAATTATTCAACTGACTGCCAATCCACTAATGAGCTACCTGGACAGCGTATATCTATTTTATCTAATTATTTTTATTAAATTTTATGTATTATTCATTATCCATTATTAATTTTCCAATTCAGTTACTAGAAGGAAAAGTTTATCCTGAAAACATTTCCTTCTAGAAACTGAATTGGAAAATTCAAGGAAAGCAGAGTGACAAAGACACAATAAACTAAAATATAAAGACAGAAATAGACTTGGCATAAACAACCCATTTGCGTGATTTATGGGGGATTATTCTTACGCAATTTTTTTTACAGGATTTCAGTATTTGTACTCGGCTATGGATTTTTGAAGTGGTTTCTCAACAGATTACTTTTTAAAGATAGATCAGTTCCGTTATCTGGACTCTCTGGGTCATTTTTATTGCAATTATAATTAGAAAATTGCAATTGCAAAATTGTTGTAACGTTCATCGCCCTTCTCTTTATAATATCATGACTCTTCATGTTCCTGCCACAGTCATTTTGGATGTACGCAACTTCACCTACATCATTCCCAAACTTCACCTACATTATTCCTAATCTTCACCTACATCATTCCCCATATTCACCTACATCATTCCCCATATTCACCTACATCATTCCCAATCTTCACCTACATCATTTCCAATCTGCATTTCAGTTCCTCGTCCATATATTTAGCGCATCCCGAGGCATTAGTTGGCCTACAGACTCTCATCCGAGAAGTCTGTTTAGTTCACCCCTGCACGTAGACGAGTTTCGGGTTTTCAGCTTAAAAGGGGAGTCCTTCCATGAATCTATATTTACCTGTCCTTAAATGTGTGTTAAATATTGTGTCTATTTGTATGTGTATGGTGTGTGAGCGTTTGCCAATAAAGCTGTGAGTTCTCCAACCTGTGCTTCAAGTATCTAAACCCAATCATACCCAGTTACAATCTGTTTGTCTAATCTGCCCACTACAATCTAGGGTCCGTACCTATCCATTACAATACTCTTTTGTTAGGTCTAGTTTCACTATCTTTAGTTTCCAGAAGTAAAATCAATAGCTATAATGAAAATAAAATTCATAGATTTAATAGATAGACCAATTCTTAATGCCTGTGAGAAATGTTGGAACATTTTGGAATTCGTAATCAAAAGGAGTTGCTGCATGTTCTCAGTCACTGACGAAATCAACCCAGATTGATGGACGGCTGGATGAAAATCACTAGTAATGTTATCCAATCACATGTTAATTAATGGCCCAATAAGATTCAAACTGCGTTTAAAGAACATGATGATGTATCAAGTGTAAATTTCAATAAACCTAATTTCGCAATATTTTGTTAGAGGTGTTCATATTAATGATCCTGAATGGACGAGTGACTAGCGCTCTGGCGCTCGGTGCCACAGATTTCGAGTCCTGGCGGTGAGATGGATGTTTGTAGGGATTCGGAATCCACTTTAAGCCGTAGGTCCCACTCTCATATGACTGTAGAGCGTCACAGAGCCTAATCAAATTTCTACCTACGGGTGCTCCATCACAATAGAAGCTGCCCCTTTCCCTTCAACCATGAATCCATACGGTTTCGTGGGCTTGGTCTGGATGTCTACCAAATGGGACAACAAGAACATATTAATGATATTTTCAAACAATGCCCTAACTGGTGATTTTCAAGTAATTTAAATGTCTATTTATTCAGTTCTTCTACCTCTGTTTACATAAATCCAGTAAGACACAAAATAACAACAAATCATTGACAAAAGATCCTATTTCGTTTTTTATGAATTTCAGATTTTCTTCTTCAGACTGCTAGATCTCAAGCATTTGAAACCAACAAAGAAAAACATTCCTGAACAGTTAAAAATAATTTTTTTTTTTAAAGATTTTATTTACTTCGAAGTGAAAAAGTTATTTATTTCAGCGCATTCTTTCAGATTTTTACAGCTGTGGAGTTATGCGAAGGAAAGGAGATGTACCGAAATAAACCCCGAACCCTTCATCAGCTAACTTACGGAACCACATCAAAGCTGAAACCCGATTCGAGACGCTAGAGATACTCAAAACTGTCATGGAGAATAATGTCCTGACATCGACAGGAATTATGTGAACCGGAAAAGGGAAGATATTAAATACGACTGTGTGGTTATGTTGTAACAACATTATTTAGTAACTAATATAGCCAAGAAAAGGCGTAAAAGAAATCAATTAGTTTTAAATATATTCGCAACATTTTCAATTCTAAACATCATAGGTACCAGATAACAAAGATTATTTTTTATTATTAAAGGTTAATTTTTACATTACAACAACAGTACAATTTTCATATTATAAATTCCAAAAAATATGTCGAATTGGTATACACAAAGTATTTCTTGGAAAAATTAAGAGACGAATGAAATTGCACTTAATCAAGTAATTTAAAAAAAATAAGAACTGAATTTTAAAAAGTTGTGTGTGTCTAATCCTCAGTGTCCTGCAGTGCGAGACGGACATCCATGAGTCTACTCTTGGCAGGAGTGAAAGGAGGGGGGGCAGCTTCTGTTGTGATGGAACACCCGTAGGTAGAAGTCTGACTTGGCTCCGAGTCGCTGAAGAAGGAAGGTAGTGCCTTCCGGAAAGACTTTTAAGGGGGGGGACTACCCCGCATTTGCGTATCGTACGGGAGAAAACCTGGAAAATTCCCACCAAGTAGTCTGACTAGGGGGCGCCTGATGGCCGAGTGGCCAGCGCTCAGTACCACAGGTATCAAGGGTGTTTGCAGTGGTTTCGAATCCACTTTAAGCTGTAGGTCCCTGTCTCATATGACCGTAGAGCTTCACAGAGCATATTCAGACTTCTTCTCACACATCATTCCCAAACTGTAAAGGGGCAACACGTATCTAAGCACAATGATGTGGTGTGGTGTAGTAGTAGTCCGACTACGGAGGCAAGATAACATCACCGACACCATCGAGTCTGTTCGTTTTTTGAAACAGTGTCTATAACAATGCAGCCAGCGGATTGAACCTCTGTCCTCATGCTCACCAGCGACGCACGTTGACACTGAGCCACGAGTTGGGCGTTTAAAAAAGTAATATCAAATAATTGAAATTCATATTAAAAAAATTTAATATTTTTCCGATATAAATGAAATAACGCTTTATTTTTCTTAAGGAAAATTTTAAAAAAAATGTGATGCTTTGACACATGAAAAAAATAACTGTAAACGAAACGATGGATATAAGAAATATGAAACAAACTAAAGCGTCTTAAAAGATATGCACGCATGGTTTACTTTTGTTATTCAATAACGAAAATAATTATTTGACGATTTTTACAATAATACTATGTACACACTGTTAACCATCCGCAACATATCCAGTCCTTAACTTTTTTTCCTGCTCAGATTGTAAAACGCGACGATTTTTTTACGGTGGAATGTGAACTAATACTGTATATTAATCCTTAATTTATACTGATGAATGGTAAAATAGAACTACAGCAGTCATAGTGTAGCATTAGTTGTAGACAACGTATTGTAATTTCAAAACTTATGATGTGTAGCAACGGATTCTCTATAGTTATAATAAACAATTGTAATTGGATTTTTCAGTTCATACGTGTCAGAAATCGGAATTGATAAACAATATTTTACTCATATAACCTTCCAAAATTCCAAAGGTCTTTAGGGCGTTAAAAAGGCCCAAGAAGTAAGGTATTATGTATGCAATCAATGGTACAGATATTGCAATATTGTATTATAAAAAAAAACCTTCGATTTACTGTCTTTATTAAATAAAAAAATATCTCAACTTCTTCATTGGTGCAACAGTCTCATGGTGGGCCAAGGCCGTCTGCCTACTGGCAGATTTCGAGACAGGAGATATTTTTCTTTTTACAAGGAAGGGTTTGCCAGCCTTACGTCCAACAGTCATATTAAACAGGGACCTACGTTGTTTAAAGTGGATTCTGGGCCACTACAAACATCCATGGCACCGCCAGGACTCGAAGCTCTTGGCACTGCGCGCGAGAGCACTGTGCTAAACGCAAATTAAATTGCAAATAATTTTTTTTTCGGTAAAATTTATTCTTTTAAAATAAATGAAAATTATTTAAAAAGTGATGCTAAAGATTTCTTTAATTAGCGTAAACTTTAGTTAATATGAACATCAAAATTACTAATAATTAGTTACTAATTAATAAGGAATTCTCCTTTATATATATATATATATATATATATATATATATATATATATATATATATAGATTTCTATAGATATATACATAGAAAATAAATATGTATAGATATATAATATCATATAATACTGTCTATTTCATTAATAACTGATCGCATTAAAATGCTTGTCTATTTTTTTGAATAAAAAAATTAGTATTTAATCACTTTCACATTTCAAAGCTTAACTATAACAACAAAAAAGTAATATTTTAAATATTTTAATTTTAAGATAAAAAAATTGACATTCTTGTATTGCTAAAATAAAATAGAGCGAAAAATCATTGAAATCTTTATGATATTTAATGACGAAAAAGTCAAAATGGACTGAACAGAATTTTCCTTGTTAAGAAAAAAGATAAAAAGCGTGAGTAACACTACCCATAATCAATTAGAAAAAATAAGTCTTAATTTTATTCTATCAAAACAGCACACTGTCTTAATATTGTCATAATTACAAAATGATATCATTTTAAAATAATTATTATTTAATTTCTTTACGATTATAAAAGATCGCATTGCCCCCCCCAAAAACATTAAAGTTCGTCATATTTCAAATTTTTTAAAAGAAATTCTTTATACATAGATAAGGAATTCCTAATTGAAACCCCTTAAGAATCTTGACCCCTTTCATAAAAATAACTGAAGATAGCGTTTCTACTTTAATATCTATGAAATAAAATTTCTAAATAGAATATTTCGAAAGCAAAACCTCTCGTTACCTAGCGATTATAAGCGACTAACATATAGAATTTCTCAAGTTCTACACCACTACTGTGCTATAAATGCTTTCAGAAATCAAGAAGTCGATGGCAATAGTAATAGCGCGTATGAATGTCTCGCTTCGACAATCAGGTTGTCTGGTGAAAGATTTTCGGGTTTCTCCAATACAACACTTAAATATGATTTTTACCATGCACCATTAAATAAAATATTTCTAAAATCCATTTCTCGTGATAATAAGCAAGTAACATATAGAAATACTCAAGTTTTAAACCACTAACAATTAACTACGCTGTCAATGCTTTCAAAAATGAAAAAGTCGATGGCAATTGTGACAGCTAGTATGAATGTCTCGCATCGCCTATCAAGTTCTTTGGGTGTTTCCCAAGCAACACTTAAGTACGAGTGGGTTAACTAAATGTCCTCCTAGAAGGCAATGCCCCAGCCCCTTTTTATCGTCCGTCGGTGTTAGTGGTACATATATGAGACTGATCGATAACCACAAGAAAAATAAAATTTATAAAAAAAAGTCATTTATAATATTATATCATATCTTGAGAAAGTTTGTTATGTTAAACAAAGCCATTCACTTGTATATTGTTTTATTTT
>BPLQ01014512.1:0-154007 GCA_021605075.1 Caerostris darwini
CTTGAGGCATTTTAATGAGATAAGGCACTAATGTGGAGATTTTCTTCTGGAAGGGAGATTCTGGGAGTTAAAGGGAAGCAAAGGAGAAGAGTAGAGCATGAAAACACAACTTCCGCACACACAGTTAATGATCCTAATGAGCACCCCTCATTCAGCAGAGAATCTACTACATTAGGGATGAAAGTGGTGTTTCTTTTGGCGATTAGCAGTAGAAGATGTCTGGTGTTTGGCGATTATTGAGAGGCATCTGGTATTCGCCAAAGTATCAGCCGAAATGCGCCATTTGTTGCATGCTTGTATTTTTCGAAGTGTCTCATCAAGGGTTGTAGGAAAATAGTAGTTCCGTTTGAAAAAATAAAAGACACCAGTTCTTGCATTAGAAAATCAAGATATTTTTATTTCCCTTGATGCAATAAATCTCACGCCATGCCAGTAATAAATGTATGATTACGTTGAAGATGGAATGACTTTTTGTTTTCCTGCATTTATCTTTATGGAAAGTTTGCAACAAATGATTATTGTTAATTTTATTTTATATCGCGTTATTTTTTACATTACAGGAATTCCTGTTTTCTTTCAACTTTGAGCGGCCTGTTGGTCAAGTGGTTAGATCTGCGGTCCTAGTGCTTCAAGTTCGATTCCTGGCAGTGGCAGAGATAATTCAGAATCTATTTTAAACTTTAGTCCGGTCTAATAAGCCTAAAATGTGCAAAAAATTGTCGTACAGCGTGAAACAAACCAATCTTCCTACACATTGGCCAGAGCGTCCCCTTTGGCGTTCAAGAGAAACGGTCAGAAGGCTTCGAGACTCTCGCTCTCCAGGAAGTACAGCGCAGCCTGAGCGTCCGCTGAGAAGCGTTTAGTTTATGGTCAATCTCGTCTCGAGAAGAAGTATATTTAACACATCCTGGCCTACAGACTCTCACCCGGAATGGCAGAATATTTCACGCATTCTGCGCGTATCGCAGATTCAGATTTTTGACTTAAAAGTTGAATCCTAACACGAATCTACAATAATATATCTTTAAATGTGTTAAATATTATTCGTGTCTAATTGTATATGTGTGATGTCTGACCATAGAGAACTTAATTTTAAATTTTGTTGTTTTTGATTGAACGTAAAATCATGGCTATATTAACGCTACGCTTCTAATTATTAATAAATAGTGTTAAGTAATTTTAATTAAAGTGTTATGAATCAAACTAAAAAGAAAATACACTAGTTAACATAAAGAATGTGTCGACCGCCGAGTCACTGTTCTAAAAGCGTGGGTGCTCGATATCAATCGTTATAATTTTTCACTAGTTTCATTCCGAAATGAGTTAGTTTAAAATGTCATACAAAGCACCCCACGCTTTTAGAACAGTGACATTCATTTTCTCGTCAGTCATTTTATTCTTATGTTAACAATTATTTTTTACTTTTTTTAGTTTGATTCACTCTTAAAAGCGTGTTTTTTAGTTTTTTAAACTATTAATTTATTCTCTTGATTCTTATTTTGTAAAGATTATTGTTTTTCCCCAGTAATTTTTTTTAAATAAAATGTATTTTGCCCTTTATTGGAGCAGATATATATCGTATAAATTACTTTATTGTAAATTTTAAAAAAAATATTGAATTAATTATTTTTGAAATATTAAAATATTAATATTTCTTACCTGACAATAAACATTTTTAACCTAATCGAAGTCGGAAAAGTTATTTTTTTTTAAATCGATACATGAATGTTTTTTTTTTTTTTTTTTTTTTTGCTTGTGAATACGCTGCGTCGGTGTTAAAAATAATTAAGAATTAGACAACATGTCATTCTGAAAAATTTTAGCAAATACTTCTGCAAAATTCTTCTGTTGATTCATAAATTTCTCATTAACTGAAACACACTAAATCATAAATGAATATTTTTCTGTTTCTGAAATGAAAGTAGGCTTTCACCAAATTTTAATTAATTTTAAATTAAACCTGCATTACCTCAAAACTAATTACACTTCAAAAAAAATTTTTACGTCCATTTCCTCCGAATAGAGTTCTTCAATAAAGAATTTCATTTTTATCTGTAAATAAGAAGTTTTAAGGAATTCGTATTTTATCGATTTAAAAATAAGAATTTTATAAATTTAAATGCTAATATATATATATATATATATATATAACGTTTTAATGAATAAAGGGTTTAAACGATATCAATTTACGATTTTAATTAACGAAAATCCAGTATTTCAAATCGTGGGAAATTTTGCATTTCTTTTATTCCCAGGTAAAACACAAATAAATGAAAACAATTTTTAAGTTAAAAGCGATCAAAACATAAAAAAATGTTCAGGAAAGTGAAAATTCCGTAATATAAATGTCATTTAATGTTTTATTCAAGATATAAAATAAATACATATTTTCTGCCAATTTTACAAATACGATGCATGGAATACCGCAACAAATATTTTCTTTTTGAATACGAAATGAGATTAAATGTTTAATAATAAGAAACTTTTAAATGAAGCAAACAATTTTTCGATGGAAATTTTAATAAATAAGCATTTAGATTTAAAAATAAGATTTATCAAATATAATTTTCGGAATTATTTCTTTTTAAACGACAAAGGTTTTTATTTTAAAAGCCCCGTGAGATTAATTAGCTTTTTAGTTCTGCATCACAAATTTGCTCAACTTAATGATTGTTTAGAAAATTAATTAACTTCAAGCAATGTTTTAGCTTAAAAATTAATCGAAATATATTAATCAATGATGAACAAAATGCATCTTATCATAAGGAAATAGTAAATGTAAAAATCATGAAAAGTTTAGATTCTACAATATCTTTTAGTCCCAGAAAGTCATTAACGTTTTAAAAAAAATATTAGGGATTTTAAATATAATTTTTTATTGCTGTAAAACCATTTATCTTTTAAAATACTAAAACCATAAATCTCCTAAAATAAAATTAAAATTCAATAAAAATTAAAATTAAAATTCTTTAAAATTAATTATGTCTTTAAAGGGCGAAGAATAATGTACTCTTGCATATAAAACATAAAATACTGTATAAGATAATATTTAAAACCGGATACATTTTTTACTTTTAAGCCTATTTTTAAATTAGGCAAGTTCCTTTTTTAAGCATTTATTTGAAGAAAAATATGCAGTTGTAAACTACAATAATTAAAATTAAATAAAATTAAAATTAAATTAAATTAAAATTAAATTAAATTAAAATTAAATAAAATTGAAAGTAAAATAATTTGTAAGAAAAAAGATGAAAACTGAACAAATTGTTTCAAAATATTTTACAAAAAAATATATATATATATATTAAAAAAGTTAACAAACAATATTAAAATTTTTCGCTAAAAGTACATTATTAATGGTTAGATTAGATTTAATTATTTGTTTTAAATTGCCAATTTAATAATAAAGAAAGGAAGTCGTAATTCTATCAGTCAATTTGCGTCTGAAATATGCTAATAAGAGCTAATAATACGCTAATAACGCACTACGAATCATCGGTCTGTATTCAATTTCTAACATAGGTTCATCGCTTTAACCAACTGTGAATAAATGAATATTCATTTACATCATTAACTTAATATATATATATAATGCCTCCCAAAAAGATTTATGATCTAAATGGCTGCTACACTTTCTGCCTCATATACTTTCCATTTGATGGTAATTGATTTTGAATCACAGTCAACGTTTGGATTATCTTTGGTTTAATGTAAAAATGTAATGATAATTGTATCTTTGGTTTAATGTGTGGTTTAATGTAAAAATGTAATACATAAACACATGTTGATAATTAACTATGCAAGAGTACACATTTACTAATTTTATATGCAAGAGTACATTATTCTTCGCACTTTATGCAATATTTCACTAAAATTATATAAACTGTCCTTTAAAAATAACGTTTAATAATAATTTAATTGGAGTTAAATTTAATGCAACTCTGGGTGTTACTCTAAATAACCTTTCTTAGTCCGAGAGTTGAATTTTTTAACGGACAATAAAATCAACTGCTAATATAAAAGTTTCTATCCGAAACAACCGGTTTTAAAATTCGTTCTATTCCTAACTCCACCTAATGCCCAAGACTGTAAGGCACTGTTAAATTACTGTTGAAATCAATTCCTGAATTATAAAACTTTCTCTATCCGAAGAATTAAACCAATTTCTACTCTTAATACCATCTAGTTTCCAGAACGAGCATAGCTACTAAACGTAACCAATAATTCTTCTTGTTTCCAACTGAAATTGGACTAATTCTTTTAACCCAGTTAAATTAACAATTACGTTAAATTTGTATAAGCCCAGAGGGTTAAAAAGTTTGTTGCATACTCCAAAGATGCTATATGTGAACTATCACTGCTGAGGTGCGTGTTCATGTATTATACTTTCAAATATGACTCCAATCTGCCTTTCATTATTTTATTTTAACATATCAACACGTGACAACACACACATAAATTTATAAAATTCTATTATCCATTTATAAACATAGTTTCCAAATCGGTTTATACAGATTCCAAATGAGATCTTGCCTCGGCCAATTCCAATTCCAATATGATGCATTCCCCCATAGGATAAGGAAAATTAGCTTTACGGTTTCCCTCTTGCAAGGTTTATCAAAAACCCATGGCTCGAGTTGCCACGCCCCATGTATTTCAATAACAGAACTTCAATTGAAATTCTTGATGTGAGATTTCAACAGATTCAGCAGGAGTTCATATACAAGCATCGTTAGATTTTCCAAAAGAAGAAATCGAGAGTCACGGTGATCAACTGATTTTTTCATCTTGAACCATCCCTATTACTCCAAAAGTCTTATGTAAGCAAGATCTCTCATCAATAGAGAAATGAACTCTGACATATCGAAACTACAGCCGCCATCTCTGAAAAGATGAAACCCTTCCCCCCTCTTTTTTTATTTTAAAACTGTTTGTCACATGAACCTATCTATGAACCTTGTCAATTGAACCCCCATTTAAATTACTGTTGATACAGCATCAATATAATGCAAAAAAATTTGAATCAAATAATAATAACAATAATGCCATTTTTATTATGTTTTATTTTGTTCCATCAGTTAAGTTTATTACATAAATTTTGGCTCTTTCAGTATAAAATAAAGCTCTACAATTGATGTTATTAACCTCATTGAGTTATATTTTGTACCACATATTTATAACATAAAAAGAGTGATAGTCATAAATTTTAGAATGCAAATTAAATTAAAGAAGTTGATTTAGATTTAAAATTATAGAAATATATAATGCATATTATGTAATTTAATATATCATATTCTTCAATGGCACGAGAGCCTCATAGTGGGCCAAGGCCTTCTGTCTACTGGCAGATTCCGAAATATATTTTTGTTTTTCTTATGGGGAGGATAGAGTTGTCAGCCCTATGCCCTACAATCATATTAAACCGGTACCTATGGTTTAAAGTGGATTCAGAACCACTACAAGCATCCATGGTACAGCCGGGGTTCGAGATCGAAACAGGTGATGCCGAGTGCCAATCTGCCGATCTGGTTTCCGTATTGTTATTAGTTTTTATAATTAAAGCATGTTATGATATTTACTCATATTTGAGACTAATAAATTGATTAAATAAAACTAGCATGAAATATGTTTTTTTTTCTAATGCAGCTGGCAAACACTTAGACACTTGGTCTTGGATGTCTTAAGGCAAGCGCTACACAGACGTTACTCACTTTGCATTACCCAGGGGGCGCGTGTAACTTGAAGATAAGCCACGGACGCGGAGTAACAATGCCCCCGCAACGCTCTACGATCCTATTAGACCGGGACCTACGGTTTAAAGTCGATTTCGAACCTCTACAAACATCCATGGCACCGCCGGGACTCGAACCCGAAACCTGTGGTACCGAGCGCCAGAGCGCTGGCCACTCTGCCATTCAGGCCCCCTAGCATAAAGTATAAGGCAAATATTTACTTTAAAATGTAATAAAATGATAAATTCAGCTTATTGATAGAACATAAAGTAAATAGATTTAAACTTATAAAGCTAAATCACTTTTGTCTTCAAAGTGAATAAAAATCAATAATTTAGCATGCTTTTGTGGTTCCCCAAATCTTAAACTGGCACTCAAATTATATCAATAAATAATTCTCAAAATGTCGTATCTTTACCTAAAAAAGAAGTAAAATGTTGTATTTTTACCTGAAAGTTTCCTACCCTCCTCTATAAGAGTCTCATTTTACCTGTTTTTTTCTTTATTTTCTGTTATAAGAAAAAGATTTTTATGATCTTTGTGAGAAGCAGAGCAAAAGAAGGAAAATATTGTGCACAACTCAAGCAGGGCATGAAAGTAAGATCCTAAAATGAAGAAAACTCATCATCGTGGAACAGGAAAAAAAAGGTTGGTTTAAATTCCGCTTGAGTGCAGATGATTATTACAATAATTAAGCATTCTTAAAGATTATCATTAAGAAATTACGAAAATCGCATTGCTCATTTTTATTGAGCGTCTGACTTACTTTGTTTGATCAACGAGATTCTCTGATTTTGCAGACAATTTTCATTGCTGTATCGATAATAGTTTTAACACGACAGTAATGCGATTCTAAAGAACTTTATAAGCTAGCTGGTTCCCTTTGCCCTTTACGTGAGGTATACACCTACAAGTCAACTCGAACAGTATCATAATCTCTACCTGAAGTTTTTATAACTCTCTAACTTATCATTTTGTTAAGTGTATAGGTACAAACAGTTTAATAAATGAATGAGTAAATTTAAAAGTTTAGAAAAGTAATATTTTTTAAATGATACATTTGAATTTAAAATAAAGTGATAAAAAACACTTAAATATTACTTAAAAATCTTAAAATTAAAAAAAAAAAAAAATTATAAATTATGTATTCTAAAATTACGTTCTTAATAACTTTCATGTAATGATATCATTGTAAGTTAATTTCTTTTAATATCAAGCAAAAGGAATTTGTTTAGTTGGTTTAGCGTCAAATATCTGGCGCTCGATGCCACAGGTTTCGAGTTAGAGTCTCGGCGGGGCCATGATTATTTGTAAAAGTTCGGAATTCCTGTCTCGAAATCTGCGTGTAGGCAGACGGTATTGGGCCATCATGGGGCTGTTGCGCCAATGAAGAAGGACAAGAAGCGTCAAATCTATTTCAATCACATGTTAATTTTTTACAAAACCTTCATATTTCACGAAATAAAATTCAGAAATACTTAGATATACTTTGTTAATATGCTTGATCTCATTTTTTGAATAAACAGAAAGAAATACCATATTAGTAAATTAGTATTTATGAATGTCTATAAAGTATTAAACAAGTTGAATTTGTTAATGTGAAATACTGCATTGTACATAAGGCTGAATCTCTCCATTTGATATTTTTGCATCAGAAAGTACATGAATTTTTTTTATTCGTTTATTACAAAACAAGAAGCACTTTTATTTCTTTATGCTGGCCATGAATATGCTAACTTGCTTACTCTTTATAATGAATAATTCTTAATTTGGTAAAACAAAGTTCCCTAGAATAATAGAGTAGCAATGCTTTCAGAGGAGACTTTAAAGCATAAATACTCCACATGTGAAACTTAATAACGCCTATCAGCCAGTCTGATTGTGGATGTGAATTACTCTGCTGCAGTCTCCGCTGAATCTATTTGTTTCTTGAATAAAGAACCAGCAGAAATTGAAATTTACTTTTTTTGAACATTCCTCTTCTTTTTTCATTTTCTTTTAACTGTGTACGGTTTTAATCCTACGCCCAAGGCTCTACAGTCATATTAGACTAAAAACCTACGTTTTAAAGTGGATTCCGAACCATTGGAAACATCCATGGCACCACCAAGAACCTTGAAAACACCTTGAACGCCTTGAACGTTATTAGTACGTATAAAATTGTGCACTGAATAAGGCTACAATTATATAACAATCAATCAATTATAGAAATTAAATCAATCAATCAATTTATCAATTATACAACAATTCAAATAATTTTAAAGAAATTTCATGCTATGAAATTTAAAAGTTAATGGTCTGTGCCATAGGCAAAGTTCATGTTTTGAAATTTATAAATTTTTAAATTGTATTTATGATTATTTTAGGATCATTTAAAAAAAAAGTGAAAATAGGGGTTAAGAAAAATAGAAAAAAAATCAGTTATTGTCAATTAAATCTGTAATCTCCTATTACTTTATACAGGTATATAAAAAAGAGGAAATTTTAATTGATTGTCAGTTTGATTAACAATGAGCTAAGAAGTCAACAAGTTATTCACAAAATCTAATTAAAATTTAACATTTGATTTATTATTCACATCCACCTCATTAACATTAAAAAATGTTGCAAAACAAAACTCTTAACGATGAATTACATTCCCAACAACTTCGATTTCAATATTTTCTTTTGAAATCTACCAAGCAAGACTGAATAAAACTCCCAAAATAATCATCAATTAAATAAAACAAATGATTATTTTAAGGAGATTAATATAAATATGATTGAAAAATTAATTAGATACAATGTATGAATTGCTATCTTTATTGATCGAATTAAATATTTATAGAAAAAACAAGTTTTTTTTATCCAGGTTGTCCATGAGAATTCTAGTTAATAACTGAATCTTATCTTTATCGCTTAGAAATAATGTTAATCATTACAAAATCTTTCTTTCTCTTTCCAATGCTGCAAAACAGGTAATTATTTTATTTTACAAAAAAGGCAAATAAATAGAATGTGTTCTTGATAATAAGGAAAGATTGAATTAAGTCAGGTTCATCCATTGTGTGAGATTAACCAATTTATGCCTCCGAGGTGAAAAAAGTAATGACCAATATCACTCAATAGTTTTTTATTTAGGGAAATACCGGTACCGGATTTTCATTAACCAATAACCATGAATTAACAGCAATCAGGCTATGCAATTATTTTTTTCATGAAAATTATAATTAAAAATAATTATTATTGGACTCACAAAGAAATGTATTTTTATATGTATTGTATGAAGCATATTTATATTTATGTTGTAACTTTATTTAAAAAAAGGTTTTTATGTAACTTTGATGACCTCATTCTAAATATTAAATCTAGAAATAGTCTAGATAAATATGGAGCTGCGGAATAATGAAAATCTTTTAATGCAAAGAGTTACTATAGATTCTACACGAACGATAATTATTTATAGTTCCTTATGAACAACAAACTTCCAATTTCTTTCTAATAATATGTAATAATATAATATATAATAATATCTTTATTTCTTTCCAATATCGTTTTTAAGTAGTTTTTGACAGGTTGTAGAATTTTTTTTAATTAACTATAACGACCTTAAATATTAGAAATAAATATAATATATGAAAATAAATATAACATTAAGTATAAAAATAATGTTACAAAATTTTTATTCTTTTGTTTTTATTTATAGACAATTTAAATTTGAAATGTTTCTCCAAAATAAGATATATCACTCATTCATTAAACCTATTCTCACCCAGTTTACTACTACATGATTATCATCAAGTAGTTAATTAAGTGGGGCCTGATGACTAGTGTGACTATTGCTCAGTACCACAAGTTTCTGGTTGGAGGCCTGGTGGTGCCCTGGATATCTGTAGTGGTTCGTAATCCACTTCAAACAGTAAGTCCTGGTTTAGTATGACTGTAGAGAGTTGGGCATAGGACTGACAACCCTATCCTGCAAAAAGAAAACATCTCCTGTCTTGAAATCTGCCAGTAGGCAGACGGCCTTGGCCATCATGGGGCTGTTGCGTTAATGAAGAAGAATATATACTAAATTATATGAACTATCTAGGGGCCTGATGGCCGAGTGGCTAGCGCTCTGGCGTTCGGTACCACAGGTATCGGGTTCGAATCCCGGCGGTGCCATGAGTTTGTAGTGGTTCGGAATCCACTTTAAACTGTAGGTCCCGGTCCTAATAGTAGCGGGGGCATTGTTACTCCGCGTCCGTGGCTTACCATCAAGTTACACGCGCCCCCTGGTTAATGCAAAGTGAGTAACGTCTGTGCAGCGCCTGCCTTAAGGCATCCAAGATCAAGCTGTCTAAGTGTTTGACAGCTACATTAGAAAGAAAAAAAAATATCAACTATCTATAAATTGCATTTATTGATCCCCACATTTTGGTACATAAAATGCGTTAATCTTTTTAAAATAAAAACTCCACTCTGGCGTATGAACTTCTTCTCCCTTCCTGAAAAGTTATTTCCTTGAAACTTTTTATAGGAAATATAAATAAAATCTAAGAGAATATCAAATGACAAAACCAAAATCGAACAAAACCACTCAATACACGTTCCATATTGATGCATCTCAGTTAATCGATTACTAAACAGAAACCTATGATCTCTCTTTCCAAAGTAGGTTCATTTTCAGATAACTCTCTAGATAAACAAGTCATTGCTGAGAACAATTATGCTTATCATTTTATAGATTTTTTCCGATAGCAAATGCAAAAAAGAAACTGCTATTAAATTTATGAGAATGTTTTCTCACAATAACTACTTTTAAAATAGTTCTTTCAAGCTTGTAAATAAACATCAAACCTTATATGAATTTGCTCCAATATCAAAAATTAATGTAATGGAAATTGTTAGGAATTAATTTAAACTTTATACTCTTACAAGGGGGAAAATTCTGGATAACACGTATAACATGCTTCTATCGAATAAAATATTTTTTAATAATATGCTCATTTATTTCACTAAGATTATATAAAAGCAATGAGGGCCTGTATTGGCCGAGTGGCTAACGCCCTGGCACTCGGTACCACAAGTTTCGGGTTCAAGTCCCGGCGGTGCCATGAAATGTTGTTGTGGTTCGGAATCCACTTTAAACCGTAGGTCCCGGTCTCATATGATCGTAGAGCGTTGCGGGGCATTGTTACTCCGCGTCCGTGGCTTATCTTCAAGTTACACGCGCCCCCTGGGTAATGCAAAGTGAGTAACATCTGTGCAGCGCTTGCTTTAAGGCATCCAAGACCAAGCTGTCTAAGTGTTTGCTAGCTGCCTTAGAAAAAAAATATTAAAACAAAGAAATGATTTTTTGTAAATTCTTAATATTTTTACAAAATTATTGTATTGAGCAATAAAACACTTTTTAAATAAAATATTTAATAATAGACGTATAAACGAAACTTCCTACCGCTTTTTATTAAAATACTTCAATCAATTATCATAAAACAATTTTCAGTTATCATACAATACTTCGATCAATTATCTTAAAACAATTTTCAGTTATCATACAATACTTCGATGAATTATCATAAAACACTGTTTAAATTAAAGAATTAACAATGGACGAATAAACAGAACTTCCTACCGCTTTTATTAAAATACTTCAATCAATTATCATATAATTCTTTTAATCAATTTCATATATATAATTTTCATATATATAATAAAATAATATTCATATAATTTTTTAACAATTATCATATATTAAATTTGCGTAATTTTTATTCTTTTGCGTAATTTTAGCGCAGACAAAAACCAGACAGTCAGACAGACGGATGTTGGTTTAGTTTTATCAGTACAGTTCTCACAGTCGTTAAAGGGGAAAATATCCATGACCTCCAGAAGACAAAATTCAAAATTAAAAAACTTTAAATATATATTGCATTTCTTTTTTTCCTCGTCTTTCATCTTGGGCAGTTTAAATATTTTAATTTCGAAAAAGGTCAATTTATTAATACGAATGATTATTTGCAACTTTTAATTTACATTTTTGAATTTTTTTTTTTTTTTTTACTTAATTCCCATTTTATGAAATTTATCTCAAAATGTTTAAAAATTAAAAATTGAAAAATATTTTTCTTTAGTAATGGAAAATAAAAATATATTTTAATATATAAAAAAGTTTTCTGTTTAAAAAGTTAATTAAAATGAACCAGTAACAAATTTATTAAATAATCAATTTAAAATGGATTACTTTACACTTAAAAAAGGTTTTAAAATCAGTCTTCTAAAGATTCTATCTGTTGAAGAAAAAATAAATTATTAAATTCCATATAATAATAATTTTATTGAAATTTACGAATAGCAGTAAATTCTATTTAAATAGACATTAACTCATCATCATATTTGGCTGAACAGGCCATGATGAGTCAAGCTTTCTGCTTACTGGTAGATATCGAAACTTTTCTTTTTATGGGATAGGTTTGTTAGCCCTACGCCCAACCCCTGGTTTGTTGCTCTACGGTCATGTTAGGTCGGGACCTGCTGTTTAAAGTTAATTCCGAATCACTACAATCATCCATGACACCGCCGGGACTAGTGCCCGAAACCTGTGGTATTGAGCGCTAGTCACACGACCACCAGGTCCCACTTAATTAACTTCTTTGTACACTTCAATGGCATGACAGCCCTGTGATGGGCCAAGTCTTCTGTCTACTAGCAGATTACAAAACATGAGATATTTTCTTTTTTGGAGTAGGGTTGTCAGTCCCAATGCCCAATGCTCTACAGTCATATCAGACGGGTACCTACAGCTTAAATGGATTCTACAAACATCCGTGGCACATCCGGGACTCCAGCCTGAAACCTGTGGTACGAGGGCCAGATACTCAGTCATCAGGCCCTACTCAACTACTAGATGATAATCATCCAGTAGTAAACCCGGTAAGAATAGGTGTAATGAACGAATTAAATATCTTATTATGGAGAAAAACATTTAAAATTTAGTTTTTCTATAAATGAAAACAAAAGAATAAATATTTTATAACAAATTTTTATAATGTTATGTTTATTTTCATAATAATTTTTATAATGTGCAAAGTTTTCATAGTTAGTAGCGTAGGTAAATCTAAAATAAAGATTTTAAAAATAAAAAAATCATCAAAAACTTCTTGAAAATGATATTGTAAAGAAATAAAAAAATTTCTCAGTTGAACAATAATATACAACTTTGAAATTTCTACTATAACATTGAAATCAATTCATTTATAATTTTAATTACGCTTATTATAAAAACCTGAAACAAAGCCCTGCACCATTAGTGAGTTAAGAAATAATATTACTCACGACTCAATAGACTTAAATTTAAATGAACACATTGCAAAAGCCAAATTTCCTTTCCTCTTACCAAACCATCAGGAAACATATTTTCTATGTGTTAACTTATCTCAAAAGTAACAACTTTTTAATGCTAACAGTTGAATATTTTACCCTCCTTAAAAGCAATTATTAAAAATATTGTGTTAATTTTTTTTAATTTTCAAGTGAATTTTTTTTCCCAAAAAAAAGACCCTATTGGCAGATTTTATTTTATTATTAAAACATAAACTTAAGGAAACAAAACAATGATGATTTTCATACTGTTATTCAATTCCTTCTATTAGCTCACACTCTCCCTATATATATCTTGTTCAAATTTTCAATCGTTCATAAAATACTTTTCATTCGGCCACTCAAGTTCAAATTTTTTTTTAACTTGTAGTGGAAGACACTTGATGTTAATAAGTTTTTTCATATATTAATTCAGTAATTAAATTAAATTAATTAATTTTAGGGTTTTTTTAGATTTAAGTTGCATGTATCTACCAATAGATGGCGACAGATAAATTTAAGAAAATTAGTTATAAAGGACTTTTTGCAATAGAGTGAAAAAAAGGTAGGAATTGCCTTTAAAAAAAATTTTTTTATATTACTTGTTTTTAGAAAATAATAAAAAAACCTCTGCACTAACTTGTGGGGGCTTTTTTTCGTTACATATATCAGTAAAAAAAAAAAAATCATATACATTGATTTCGAAAAATGCAGTTATGCTATAATTTTTTTATTAATAAAGCAATTTATTTTATTTTGCATACTGAAAATGACATAGGTCACTTTTTATGATGTCTTGCGAATAATAATTAGCGCAAGGAAGTAAGAAAAAAATCCATTAATTAGTAAATTTGTATTAATTAGTATTAAAGCATTAATCAGTCATTATTTAACACAGGCCAAATTTGACACCTGTGTTATACAACAACATCCACCTAATCTTAATAAAAAAGTATTAAGCTTTTATACACTTCATTATACAAGACGTAATAATTTATAAACTGGTTTATATCCGATGAAACGTATAAAAAAAAATCAAGTAAACTTTTTAATTACTGAAAAAAGTATAACATTTTTACTTGTTGAGAAATTACTAAAAAAAATTGCTGCATAAAAAAACCCCATTTTTTATAAAAGTTGACAAAAAAGTTTTAATTACCAATGTGTTTATAGAAATAAATTTTTTAACAACGTAATTGCTATATTACTCATTATGTAATCTATGTTTTTTGTGTGCCTTATCGAATTTTATCTAATAAACCAAATATATTGCAATTGATTCACATTTCCTTACAAAAATATGACGCCATTTTCGGTAAAGTTTTCTTATCAACATATAAATTCAATTACTACACATTTTTATCATTTCATACATAATATATGATGAGCATTTAATGGATAGTTACAAAATATTGTGTAATACCTAAGGAATAATAATTATTTGATGATAATTTATTTAAAACAATTAAAAAATCAAACGCATGTGTGAAATAAATTCATAAGTATATGATTATTAATAAAATTATTTTTTACTTGCATTTGTTCATCCTTGTCAATTATAATTACAACGAAATCCTGCAAATAATGTCGGTAATTTTTAATTTCGCTCATTTGAATAACATCTTTCTTTTTTTAATTTGTTGTTGGTAGTGTGTCTAATCCTCAGTGTCCTGAAGTGCGGGACGGATATCCCATGAGTAATCTACTCATGGATGGACGGAAAGGGGCAGCTTCTGTTGTGATGGAGCACCCTTAACTAGAAATTTGACTTGGCTCCGTGTTGCTGAAGTAGTAGGACAGTGCCTTTTGGGATGACTCTTTTAGAAAAACTACCCCGCATTTGCGTATCGTATGGTAGAAAACCCGAAAAACTCTCACCAGGTAGTCCGTCTCATGATAACTGTAAAGGGGCAACTCAGCTCTAGGCACAGTGATGTGGTGTGGTATAGTAGTAGTAGTAGCCCGACTAACGAGGCAAAATGCTGAACATCACAAACGCCATCGAATCTACTCGTTTTTTGAAAGAGTGTCTGCAACAAAGCCACCAGTGAATTGAACCTCAGGCCTAATATACTCACCAACGGCGCATGTTGCCACTGAGCCATGAATTGGGCTATTTTTAAATTTAATTCAATCTTTGTATTGTTATTTATCATTATTCTAGTGATAAATATTTGCAACATATTAAAATAACATTTATAATTTTATGATTATAAATTTTTTCATTTTGTTTTTAAAAGAAGACAGCGAATCATACAAAAGATTGTTAATGCAGTGAATTTTTAAAAACTGATTGCACTAAAAAATTAAAAATATTTCTTATGCATGTGTTAGAATGAAAAAAAGCGATTAATTATTTGTGGTTTGCTAATTGTTTTGTTTTTTCATTAATTAAAAAAATGGTTTTTTAAACTATGCCTTATTACGATATTTGTTTATATAAGAGAAAGAACGTTGAAAGGAATCCATTTTAGCTAAACAAACAAATTCCATGCTCTAACTTAACTAATGTCCACAGTTCCGGAGAAAAAGTGTAATTAGTTTAGTTTAGTAGTTCGAACGTTAAAACTACAGATCACTGCCAAATAAATCATTCAATTTCTTTTGTATTTTTTTCAAAGTTTTAAATATTAAAGTTAAAGCTAAAGTATGCAATTTAATCAGTACTTTTTTTTCTTTTATGTAATTTATCGAATCAGAATTTCTCAAACTTTATTTTCTTCTCTGTTTACTTTTAAGTAAATTAACATATGCTTTAATATTCGTCTTGAAAATAATCGAACGAGACTATCTGTTGCATGCAGTACAAATAAAGACTTCCTCTTAAGAATTCCTTTAAAACAGTCTTCATTTCCTAAGCTCATACAGAAGTGACACGGGATAAGCTAAAAATACCGTACAGGAAGAAGCAAAGATAGATATTTTGTGTGCGTAAATATAAAAAGTATTATTTATAATTCTTATATAAACATGAATGCAATAATATAAAAGTGTGCATTTTAATTCAAGTATCTTTGTTTATTCATTTTTTTGTGTGTGTTTTGCAATTAGAAAAACAAGCAATTTTTTTTTCTTTTATGACTCGATTAGCGCGAAAATTCGCTCCGACAATTTTACATTTGGCTCAAAAAAATGACTCACTTGATTCTTCTAAACATAATAGTAGGAAATGCCAAGAAAAACAGCTTATCTTTGCAGCCAAATCGATTAAATATTTTTTTTAGAAAAGTATTTTATGTTCCCTCTTACTGGGATATAATCCCTCATTAACCCATATCGTTACTACTTGCATAGAATGGATGATACATTATAAGTTAACTTTGTAACATATTTAGATTCCTTCATAAAGTGAATTACATTTTTAAATAGCTGCTATAAACTATTAATTATGTGCATTTTATCAATATTTCAGATTAATATTATATTAATGTAAGTCTATGTGCAGGCAGGGTTGACTACAAATTAGCTGGTGATGTCTTTTAAGGTCGCTGCTGTTATTTAAAAAGTGACTAGATGGCAATTGTAACAGCGTGTGTAAAGCATAACATATCGACAGCCAGGCAGTCTGATGAGAGTTTTCTCAGATTCCCACCATACGACACGAAAATGTGGTACAATTACTCCGAAAAGTCCTCTCGCAAAGTAATGTCCTTCCTGTCTCAACGTTCTGTGATTAATCCTCAGTGTCCGGCAGCGCAGGACGGACACCCCATAAGTAGTTTACTTATGGATGGAAGGAAAGGGGGGCAGCTTCTATTGTGATTATCCTGCATTTGCGCTGGGATAGCCGATTATGCGAAAAACCCTGGAAAACTCTCACCAGGTAGTCTGACTAATGAGGCAAGATGCTGTACATCACAAAGGCCATCGAGTCTCCTCGTTTTTGAAACAGTGTCTACAACAATACCTCCAGTGGATTGAACCTCGGCTCTAATGCTCACCACGTTACCACTGAGCCACAAGTTGGCCTTTATTCATCACCAGAAGATGGGCTGCTCTTTATATACGAAGAAGAATGCGAGGTTCACTGATAAAGAAAAAAATATAAAGCATACATAAAGTTTTGTTAATCGAGTGAAGCACATAAAAATTTCCATGTGTTGTATTTGCATTTAAGTGTAAACTAAATTTAAGTGTATTAAGTAATTAAGCGTAGGTGTTCTTGCATTTAAGTGCATGCTTAAATGTTAAGTGTAAAAAAAGCTTTCTTTTGTATTCTTTTTCTTTTTTATTAAAACAGCCTGTTAAAAACGCAGATTTTTTTTTTTTTGCACTAAAATGAAAAAATAAATAAATAAAATCATAGAAGTATGAAAGTATTTATAAAAAATCATTAAATAGGCTTGTCACGTAAACGATTAATAAATATGAAAACGCTGCTTGATCTGTTTATTAAATGATTTGAGCAAGAAAAAGAAATTTCCAAGGTTAAAATGTGATGAATAGCATTCATTATTTTCTGTTTAATAAAAAAATTTTAATTTTAATTTTTTTTTAACAAAAATATTTTACGGTTATTTTAGTTATTGCTTTCTTACCATTCTCTTTTCTATCATGATTAAATAATCTAAAGAACATCTCTAAATTAATCTCACTCTATCTCTTTATTTATTTTATTGCTTGCAACTTTGTTCTTTCCAAAAATATTAAAAGTGCTGAAATTCAAGCAAAATACATTCGAGAATTGTTTCGTATATACATATATATATGGAATGCTAATCATTTACTTTGCATGCGGTTATAAACTAATTAAAAAAATTATCTCATGTGATCAATTTAATATTTATTTTTGAAGAAATGTTTACGAAAGTGTGAAGAAATGTTTATTTGTTTCATACTCTTTAAATATTCTTACTTTCTGATCTACCATTCACAGTCAAACAGTCTTCCTCTATATTATTCCCTTGACAAACTTAGGCTTGAACCCGAAAAGCCAACAACCCTTTAAGTACTTTTTTTCCCAGTCTCATAAGTTGACTTTCCATTTGTTTATATATTTTTTTTTCACCACTCTATCTCTCCCACTGTAGCTCTTTTTAAAGATCAGGTTACTGAAGTATATCAGCAACCTCGCATAGAGGATAATCATAAAACACCCCGCGAGAGAAGGAGTCGTTCCCAAATAAAACAAATTAAGAAAGAAACGGGTGGAGAAAAAAAAAATTAAGATGGAAATGTGTTTCTTCTCTTTCGAAATATCAGATTCTGAGCGACCGGCAACAACAGCTGCAACGCAATGCATCCTGGGAAGGACTCTTTATCGCCCGGTTTCCAAGGTCACCGACCGAAATTTTCATCCACGATGTGTCAGCTGTTCCACCTAACGCTTATCCTCCCTCTCGAACTTCAACCTTCCATTTCTCTCTCACAGAATGCGATAGAACATATCTAAGGTGATAAATTGCTTGAAGAGCTGTCCAAAATAATCCAAACGCTAATTTAACAGATTGAAAATTCATACATATTTCAGTTACGACCTTTGTTTTTGTTCGAGGACAGGGAGGATGTTTGAAGGAAGGAATGGGTGTAAACATGTTTACAATTGCAACATGGCGTGTGGCAGGGTTTCGACAGCTATCTGATTATAGAAATCGAGTTGTTATTTTTTTAAATGCAAGATTATTTTCTGGGCAGACATGGCTGTACTAAGCGAACCTTTGAAAGCGAAAACCGGCGGATATTTGTGCCAAAAAATGCCGAGAATCGGCAACCGATATCTTTAGTTTTTCCGGTATCCGGCTCGCTTACGTTTGACAAGCCGGCATTGGCAGCCAATGGGAGCGAAGTGGCACTGAGTCTCTCCGCCAATTGCCGAGCAGTTGCGTCACGTGGGTTTGTTGACGTGAGCCCCGGCCGGCTAAAGGACGAAAACCTGGCAGATCGAGTCAAGAACTGAAAACGCATAGCTGGGTTTCGAAGTTAATGCGACGCTTTTGACAAAAAAGGAACTTTTAGCTATTACAATTCTATTTGTCATCGATTCGGAGATTTGTCACTGTTTATCTTAATCATTGTTTCTGAGTTGATTGTGTTTTAATATATATATATTTTTTCACCACCGAGATGCATCCGGACTTGTCGTGAACCATGTCGACTGGTAAAAGATTAGCGAAGCGTTCCATCCTGGGTACCAGGGTGTGCGCCCCGAATTCCCAAGGGGTCTTCATGCCAGGAGTGATCCAGGCGACCAGGACAGATGACCACCGCAGTGTGTATACTATTTGTTTGGACGACAAAACAGTCAGTGAATACGGGCAGGCCGAGTTGGTCGGGCCCGGCTTCAAAAGCGTGATGGATGTGATCTTACAGAGAGGTCAGCGAGTATTTGTCACACATAATGGGCGAGAAGTGAAAGGAGTGGTATGTGACCACAGGCCGGACACTGACGAAGTCGAATTGAGTCTCCCTTCTGCTGGACTTGCATTGAAAAAGAGGCTAGAAGAAGTCCGGTTAATTGAGAGCAGAAAATCAGCAAGACTGCTGGATCTGGATACGGATTATTCAAGACTGGCCGATGGTCAGCCCGAACCGAGGAGGAGGGCTTCATCTCTCAGCATCGATGTCCCCTATGGCCAGAGGTAAATTCCCTTCCTAATTTCTTTGTTTATATTTTATAAAATATAAGAGTTCATTTCTTTATCACCATTTTTAAAACTAAAAAAAAAAAAAAAAAAAAAAAAAAACTTATTATATTGTTATTGTTAGTTTGTAAATTCAAACAACCAAACGCCAACAAACTTGATAGATATCGAGCGTTTAGTTGTTGGTAGTTGTAGTCGCATGCAGCTTTTCTTTGAATATCAACAAATCAATATCTCATTTCCATCTTCTTGTTCTGAGTAAAAATGGTTCATAAATTTTTATTTTAATATGGGAATCTTCAATTATTATTTTATCACATTTTTTAACGTTACTTAAATGCATTTTGAATGTAATTATCACATTTTTTGTATATTTCGAAAATAAATTAAACTCAAATGCATGTATGTTTATATTCAGTCAGTGAATGATTTTTTTTTTTATCGATTAAATTTTTAAGACATAAGAAAACAGGCGCTACTTTAGGATATTTAAATAAAGTACAATTAAATTTCAATGTTTTGTATGATTTCTTGAGAAAGTTCATAATGCATCAGTTGATTTTACATGAATTTCTTAGTAAATAATGCGCATAAAATAACGATGTAAAAAAAAAATGTATTTTATAACACATCCATCAACTAATGTATATTCCACGATAAAAGCTTTATTCATATATATATGACAAATTTAATCATTCTATATTTTATAATCTTAAAAAGGTAATTTTATGGTAGTAAAAATTATTTATAAGTTTTTACAAAAAAAAAAAAAAAATTCTAGTCTGTTTTAATAGCAATGATGAGTTATTTTAGACATCAAAAAGTATTTAGTAATAGATTTTTCATTGGATTAATATATTTTTTATCATTAACTGGGTTAATAAACAGTTATTGTTTGCTTTTCTTTTTTTCTCTGGAATTGTTAATAAAAATTAATACTTAATAATTTATTAATTAGATTTATATATATTATTTTGCTTCAAATCAATATAAAACAGTTTTTTTATTTATTTATTTCAATTTTTAACTATGAGGTGGAAAAATTTAATGTATGGTAAGAATAAGATTTCTTTTTTAACATGTATATAATTTTAATATTTTTAATGTATTTATTTTAAAACATCTCTTTAAAAATTGTCATATTGCTCTAAATTTTAATTCATTAAATAACATTTTTGTACTTAGTAGCGTGTGTAAAAACATCTAATTTTTTTTCTTCTGAAATAAAATCCGCCATATTAAAATATAAGAAAATTTTTTTTTATATTTAATTAAAAAATTGTTGAATTTGAAAGTTTTTTCACTGTAAAATATATATGTTTTTAATGTCATTAATTCATTATTTCATCGAGTTAAGATAAGGAAACTCTTGTACATCATCAAGTGCATTTTACTGTGTTAAATATGACCTTGAATGTCATAACCATATTAAGTACGTATGCATGAAGTAACGTTAAAAAACCCTTTCTATTTTTAACTATTCAAAAATAACCAAGAAAAAGATACGGCAGTTGCTACTTGTTTGCGCTCAAAACCGGCGAAAATGACAAGCGGTGTTTGAGCGTGCGCGTTCCTGGTTCTTATGTAGGTCAGAACTGTCACCGGCCCTGGCAACAGCAGAGCTGTTCCTATTTGTCGACAGTGGCTCTAAAATAAATTAATCCGATTGTTCTGATTGATTCGGCTTAGGGAATTTTCACAAATTTCTTTAATTCGTTTTTAATCCGATTTTATCATCTGTTTTTCAATGAAAATGTTCTATTGTAATTAGGTTATATTGCTCAATTATGAGTTTTAATAGGATTTGCTTGTGTTGAAGAATTTTTTTTTTTTTTTTTTGAAAGCTGAAGGTGAATTTGAAAACTACATTTATTACATTGGAATTATTTTAATGAGATATAAAAAACGTTTGAGGATATAGATTTCATAGAACTAATAATATACTATTTGATATTTAGAAATCAGTGATTAAAATTTTGGCAGAAATTCAATTTTTTTAATTGAATATAAAAAAAATTAATTATTACAAACAAAAAAGAAATAATTTGATTAATTTAATAAGTTTAGATTAGCTATTCAATTTCTTTATTTTTTTCTTGATGTTATTGATTTAATATTTAATATTACGTATGAGTGAAAATTTGAATGAGGTAGTACCACTTATCATTTCCTACGTAGAATTTTGATCAATAGATGTATGTCAAGTATATTATTTAGAGTATGATATAAATAAGATAATAATATATATATATATAATATCTAATAAAAAAGTTAATGAAATAAATTTTATATCTGACATTTTTTTTCACGATAAATAAAAATAGCAGTCGTATTCGTAATCTTAAAGCTTGCAATTACAATTAAAATTAAGAAGGTAAAAATTATTTTTAATTACAATTATTTTATAATCGTTAAAGATGTTATAAATCATTTTATGACCGTTAAATATGTTATAAATCATTTTATTATCGTTAAATATGTCATTAATCATTTTATTAAGTTCATCGTTCAAAGATTTTTTTTCTTATATATTCTTTCAGCACATCTTCGTTACATGATCGTTAGATCACCGAAGTTAAGCATCATTGGGCGCGTTCAGTACTTGGGTGGGTGACCACCTGGGAACACTGCGTGCCGTTGGCAAATTTGGGACCTGAATGGCCGAGTGTCTAGCTTTCTGGCGCTCGGTGTCACAGGTTTCGGGTTCGAATCCCGGCGGTGCCATGGATGTTTGTAGTGGTTCGGAATCCACTTTAAGCCGTAGGTCCGGGTCTTCTATGACTGTAAGAGCGTCACGGAGCAAAAGTCAGGCTTCTACCTACGGGGTGCTCCATCACAACAGAAGCTGCTTCCTTCCCCTTCAATCATGAGTCCATATGGGCTCGTGGGCTTGGCCAGCCAAGTGGGATAAGAAACAACAACAACAACAACAACACATCTTCGTAAATATTTACTAATTAGAACCTTTGTTGGCAGCAAGAAAAATGTACGCTAATTAATATTTTTATATATTTAAAACCCTTTCATTTAGAAAAATAATTATTTTAAAGATGAAAATAATAAGAATGATAAAAACTTAAAACAATGCATTTTTATCAGATTGCATTTTTTTTTTTTTGAAAGTATAACTAACTGCGAATGCATGCAGATGCCATTATTTTGTCTACATGTTGTGAAAATTTGCATTGCTAGCTATCTATTACACATTGAATAAGAATGCTTTTAATTGGATGGAAAATTAAGACAATAGAAAGGTCTTTTATGAAGATTTAATGAAAGCGTTTTATATTTCTTATCTGTACCTACAATGCCGGCGCGAAAGCATTTTTGACAAAAACTGGGTTTGCCGGCTCTGCAGAGCGCACAAGGTGCTGTTGTGAAACGTGCTTTGCCCTAATTCTAAACAAGGTCAACTTCCACTGCTATACGTTAAACCACTGTTGCCCTAAAACCATATTAAAAAAATAAATAAGCAAGAGAAAAAATAAACGAGAAAGAAATACGAATAAAAAAGGATTAAAATATCTGGACTGTCAACTAACAAACTGGTTCTTTGCCAGCTTTATCTGACGGTCGATTCTTAAAATCTTCCGCAATGCGAATATTTATCACTCGACCGAATAAAATACACAATGACAAAAAAAAAAAAAAAAACAGTTTTCGTCAGCATACTTGAGATATTTATTTATTTATTCACTTTTATTTATTTTTCTGTTTTTAAAAAAGAAATTTCGCCCTTGTGGCAACAACATTCTAATTAGGACGAACGGTTAAGAACGAAACTGATTAGACTGAGTGATTTAAATTTTCGCAAGTTATAAGTTGAGTGCTAAAATGTTTTTGCAGAGAGAAATTCCTTGTGCCCGATCTGTCAGAACGAGATGGTAATTTATTTGCAGGCACTTCAATTGGAAAGGTCGAAACTGTAACATGACATTGCGATGCTCTCGGCGCTTTATGCAGCTGCATTTGATTTAATGGTTTGGTTGTCCGGATTTTGAAAGAAGTCTCACCACCTGCAAATTGCTTACAAGAATATTCTAATTAACCAATCGGGCGTCACTTCGCAAATGATATTCAAATGAAATCTTCGTTGTGCTTCGTAAAAGCGCTGTTTGCTTATAGCTGGATTTGAATAAATACAACGGTTCCTTGTAAACATGAGGTAACGCAAACAGCATACATATGTCGACATCAGTTTAAAAAAACATCTGTTATCAATAGCAGTTCATAAAGAATGCCGTTCAATGTTAGCTATTGATTATATATTTAAAATTAGAAAAAGCTATAATTATTCATTTCGAAATAAGTCATATCTTTCATGTAAATAAATAATCTGTAATGCCTATTTAATCGCAGATTATTTTAAAAATTCCATAAAAAAATTGCAAATATTAAATTTTTAAATAAAAAAATATATAATATTTTTTTATTATCAAACGAAATAAAAAAGACTGAAAGTTATGCATCGACGATGGCAATATTAAATGCATAAAATTTTAGAAATAATTTTTTTTAAAATTCAACTCATAAATAAATATATTTAGACATAAATATCTTAAAAGTTGAATTTAAGTATACAATTTGGGTTTTTAAGTAGTGATTAATGCATTATTACAAAGTAAAATTAAAAATGACTGTTCAATAAACACTTCATTGTGTAAGACTTTCATTTTTATTTCAATATTTATTCTGTTTTACTGTTTTATATAATTCTGATTCCAATAAATCTTTAAGTGGATTTAAAAAAAAGCAGGAGGCCTCTCTTTAAAAATGACAGGAACTTTTTTAGTTGATTAAATTAACGTTAATATGTTAACTTAATCGATTAATTTATCAACATACGTTAATTTTTAATTATTCTTGAAGTAATACGTTAGCTTAACCAATTAATTTATCAGTGTACGTTAATTTTTAATTATTCTTGAAATAATTTCTTAGTCGTTTAAATATTATTTTACAATTAAAATTAATTAATTTTTTTTTTAATCTTGAAATTTTGAATTATTTTAAACTAATTTATTACTTTTTTTCTTCTTAAAATTTGCTAATTGACATCATATTTGTGATATCTCTATACATTTTTTTTTCGCTTAATGTATAAAAATGAGAGAAGTGCTACTGTATAAGCTTTTTATACGGGAGAAATTTTAACAGTGACAGGCTGAATCCCCTCATAAAAGACAAGCAAGGACGCAACACATAGCGGTAAATCTTACCAGCTGGCCATTACGTAAATTGAGACTGTGCCAATAGACGATTTTTCATTCAGCATGCCTCCTTCCTCTATCACGATCAAGCGTTAATTAAAACAAAATAATTTTTTATTCGTACTCTACAATTTAATTACGTTGCTTTAATAAATGGTTTACATTCTAAATGTATTCAAAAAAAAAAAATTATAGCTTTAAATCCTGCCGAAAACATTTTTTTTAAAGATTTGATGAATTTTTTTAGTTAAAAAATATTATTAAAATAATAATATAAATATATATTTATTTGATAATAGGCTGCATTTTTAAAAATAACATTGGTATTAAATAATTAAAAAGTTCAGACATTGTTGAACTATGTATGAAATGTACTAAAAAAAATCTGACTATAGTAATTTTTAATTCTATAATTATTATCGTACAGTCAGATTACGTTAGGTTAGATAAGTAAGCATAAACAGACGTAACTGAAGCGCTGATAACAATTTATTAACAAGTCACTGACTTCAGCGTTATAATTATCACATTGTTCCCTGTGCGATTGATTTACTCTGATAATCTATCACAAGACTTATTACCTTCATAAAATTGATAATTTTGTGATATGGAATGACTAAAAAAAGTATTAATCACATTGTACTTCGTTATCAGTATTGGTATTAGTGATACTCAGCTTTTATTCAATTAACACAGAAATTAACATAATTTTATTCAATTAACACATAAATAATAAAAATAATCCTAAGATACGTAAATAAAATATAAATTTAATTTACTTACGTGAAACTGGATTCTTTAGCAGAATATAAATTTTCTTGCATTGAAAAATAAAATAAAATAAATTTTAGAATTATTGAATATTATTATTTTTTAAAAAATATATATAAATCTGTATTCATTAAAAAAAAAAAATTCATTCTTTTTTTTGAATATGAATACTGTAAAACTGATGTTTACAGTAAATTAATTCTTTTTTAATTATCGTGAAAAGTTTTTTAGAATTGTTTTAAGAATTATTTCTTTTCTTGTGTTGAACAAACGATTTTGTACCAATAAAATTGCCATCGCTGTAAAAAAATAGCAAAATAAATAATTTCTAATTAAAATAAATAGTAATAAGAAATTTACATTTATAAATCAAAAATTAAAAATGCTATTGTTATGGTGAATAAGGCAAAATAACTAAATAAATTGCTAAATAAGGCAAAATAATGAAAATAAGAATAATTGATATGGATTTAAATAATAATAATGGATTTAAACACCTCTTTGTAATTTTAGAGCAAAAGTTTTTTTTATTATTATTATTATTAGTGGCATCACTGTAATAATTTATTTAAAAAAATTTAAAAAGTTCCGAAAAGAAAAGATTTTCTAGAAGATTCCAAGAAAAACAGTGGCGAATAGTTATATTTTACAATTTAATCTGCTTTCGTATTGGATATAAAATAAATCCATCTGCTCATCAAATAGTGAAGAATGAATTATTAAGTAGTTGAAATCAATCCAAAATGTGTTCGGTAAGGAATTGTTTAATTTTTTCTGTGCATGACAATCGGCTACCAACTTCTAACAGCTGTCTGTGTCCTAAGAAGAAAGAACCATTTTTTTTCCCCCTCTGTCCGTATTTCCGTCATAAAGTCACTTTCTTCTTTTTTTTTTATTACGACAATATGAATACGGGCTACGTCATTGTTATGACGTCACGGAAAAAATACTTTCTTCCAATGTTTCTAGCACCTGCGCATCATTACGTGGGAAATTTCAAAACTAAAAAAGGAACTTTTTTCATGGTATGACGTGCGGACTATGTGGTGCTGTGGAAATAGAATTAAGCTGAAATTTAGTCTCGTGTAAGTGCTATTTATTCAAGCCTGTCCTTTATTTGATAGTGTTATTTAACCGCAAATTTGGTGCGTCTTTTCTTTTTATACCGAGAAATATTAATGACTTAATTTTTTTCTAATATGTGTTTTTAACTGTGAAGGATTACTACCCCGAATTCAGGATTTCCTTTTGTATTTTGAGGTTATATTTATTCGACGAATGATCTTTAATTAAATAATAATTACACAGTAAAATGCTCTTACGGGCATTCGATGATTCGGTATTCTCTGTTATCCGGCATTGATCGAGCCATTTGCTTTCGAATTTTCTGGTGTTGATTCGGGTTTCCGTTGACCTTGACTGCGAGTTTGGGCGAAAATGCTAGCAGCAGTTTTTAATCGTGTCACTTTTCTTTTTGGTACAGCGTAGAATTCATAAATTTGTGTATAGTTGAAGAGGTCAGAATATCGGTAGCAACGCCATAACAGATACTTTTTTAAAATAATTAAGCAGACTAATGTAAATTTTTTCTCACCATAGAGTAAGTAGTCTGTCACAATTTGTTTTGACTATAATTGTACAGTATTAATTTTTCTCATGTGTTGCGTTTATTATTAATGCAAGAATATTCAATTAAATTAATGCCAATGAATGAACTTAATTTTGTAGTTACTTGAAGGGCGAAATATTTTGCGGAATATTTATACCGTCTACACAAGTTGTGCGTAAACACATTAAATATGTGCATGCTTTTTTAATCTAGAAAGTATTTATCTTTTTTATCCCCCTTAAATCTATATTGAATCCCGATAATCCGCAATCGCTATCCCTCAGTATATATATATTGTTATTTAAATAGATTTTATAACGTTAATTATTACGATATATATAAAAAGTCGTAAAGCAACTTTTAATCTTTGTTTAGATTATTAAATTAGAAATAAAATTTTTGTATCAAAATTGTATCATTAAATATATTTGTATCAAAATTGTATCATCTATTGAATATCGATAGTTTTACAACAGTAAATTTAAGGTACATAATTTAAGTACTTGATTTAAATATTTATCACTATTTTTTAAACTTATACTGTGTAGTTATGATGCGAAGCTCCTTGGAGGCTTCGCTTCTGCTATCTTTTTTGCTGTGGTTAGTTTTAGCTTTATCTTGATTATATTAGCTGGCATGAACTGAAATAAGTTTTTATAGATAAATAGAAATATCTATTAAATAGTGAAAATAAATTAAGTAGTATTGAAATAGTTATTTAATATGTTCATTAAATCTTTGAGAATAAATCCATTAACATCGGATTTGTGAAACAAAAATAATTCGTTAATAGTTTCCCTTCCCCCCTCTTCCACTTAGTTGCAAAAACAATAAGCCTTTTAAACAATAAATATGCTCTTTTATCAGTTATCGTTGGATCAGTGTAAGATTTAAATGACAATTGTCAAGGCTAAAACCTCGATAATCTTTTTCCAACCTGTTTATCGCAGAAATTTGACAAAGCCAAGTTTTTGAGGCAGGTTTTCTATTCGCCGGTAGAAACCACTGCCATCGCAATGTTGTGAGGGAGTCAGCTGTGTTGCTTCACGCCGGGAAGCTTCATTGCGCATGCGCCGACCTCGTAAACAGCTGACTGGAACCGCTACCTTGTTTTCAATCGCCGGCTCCATTCCGCGAGAGGAGGGGGGAAAGGGGTAGCTCTCCTGTCAATGTGCTTTTTGCCGGGTGGTTCATTCTTTGCAGAAAAAACTGCACTGAGGGGGGTTTTGCTGTTACTAGGGCCTTGTCGAAATGCGCGAGGTGGATTTCTTTTTTAGCATTGGGGTGGGGTTGTGTATCGTTATTTCGCCCTACTGAAATTGATTTTAGCATTGTTGTGTTTAATTACGTTTTCATATTTCATTTTGTACAATCTATGTATGCATTTTGTATAGATTTCCACTCATTAATATATTCTTTTAAATATAATTTAAAATTTTTATGTTACCATTTATAATTAAAAAGAAAGATACATCGCTATTTCGCATATAAACGTAAGAAATTTTGTTCCTTTTGACCTTAGATTAAATTAAATATTTAAAATTGATTATGACATTAGAAATAGATCTACATTTGAATAGAAGTCTTGTTTTTGGTGTTTAGATTTATCCCGATTATATTATTTCTGTTTTAACTTTTTTCAATCGCAATATTTTTTATGCTTGATTAAAAAAAAAAAGTATATTTTTGTTTAATCTTAGAATTTCTGAGGTATTAAAATATTTTGTTTATTTGATTGCAATACGAACAAAACTAAGTTTAACAAAATGAAGTTTAAAAGAAAATAAATTATTCTTTTTTTTTTTATACAAAATTAAGTTAATTTAATTATGCATGTCAGAAACTTAAGTTATTAGTCTGATTTCTTATAATAAAAAAATGTTGTAATCTCTTTTAACAAATTTTAATAATTTTGTTTAAAAATATTTACTAAATAATTAGAAAAAAATTGATAATAATTAATAAAACTAATTATAAAATATAAATAATTGTAAAATGCTGGTAAAGAAAACTTTAATAATTAAGTAATAGTGAATAAAAAATTTATTGAATTAAAAAAAAATTATTATTCGGCGACGGACAATGTAGTTTATAAACGAAGAAAAATTTGTAAAATTCATGGTAGTTGTATTTCCATGTGATGCCACTTTAAAAAGTTAAAATCTGTTTAAAAATGCATTTCTTAAAACCATTAAACTGTCATTTTACTTCCATGTTGTTGCCTAGCAACCGTAAACACATCGCAGTGAAAACAAAAATTAAGGGAAAAGTTACTGCTCAAGCATGAGTTTTGTTTCCGACTTTAAAATAACCTTGTCGCGCAGAAGAACCGAAGAGAAAAAAAAATAATAATAATAAAATAAAAAAAGGACGCAAGTTGCGCAAGGGAAATGCGCGTTGGCCTTCTGGAAAAAGAAAAAAAGGAAAAACGAAAATAAAAAAAAGTCATCCCACCACCCTTTTTCAATTCATTCATTAGGCGCTCATGTGCAATGGAGATTTTGACAAACTATCTCCCATCTCCGATTGCGATCTCTTCGTCCCCTCTTTTCCTACCCCTTCCCGGAAAAGATTGTTTTCAGTCACGTATTTTGTCATGTGCGCACTTATTCTATAACTCACGGCGAATCTGGAATTTCCAATACTCTTTGTTTCGGTTGCGTTTTATTGAAATGGAAATCACCCCCTCCTCAATTGTTGTTAAAGGTTGGAAGCAGTATCTTTTCAGCCATAAAAATAAAAACTATAAATTATTAGGAAGAACTAGTGCATAATTTTAAAAAAATAGTAAAAGAATCTGAAAATTTCTTTTTAAAACTTTTTATGCATTTTGACAAAAATTCTTGTTAAGTTAAAAAGTTATATGAAATACTTAATAGTCAACCAATATTTAACCAACCAATTTTTTAATTATTAACAGCAATATATTAATTCATATTTTTATTTCTTAACTACCTAAAAAACACAATGTTAACTTTTTTTTAGATCGTAAATGCTGAAGTTAAATACAAAAAAAGTTGTTTAAGTGGCCTGCATGTGAAAATTGTTACTTATTAAATTTCACTATTTTAATTCATATTTAATGATTATGTATCTCTATCTCCAACATTATCCATTGTTTACTTCTACTGGTGAGTAACCTAGCGGCCTAGTGGCTAGCGCTCAGGTTTCAGGTTCAAATCTAGCGATGGCATGGTTGTTTGTTAGTGGTTTGGAATCCACTTTAAATTGTACGTCGCGGTCTGTTTAGCTCTCGTGGGCACAAGATACCGTACAGCGGGAAACCAAACCAAAACTATTGCTGAACTTTAATTTTTTTTTTAAAAAACTCTTCTAGATTCTCAGTATACACTTTATTTTATACCCATAATTAATACGTGTTTTATTAGTATTTTTCATAACATAAAACCGAACGCATCACGCATATGACCGAAACAGAATTTTCATCATCACGTTAAGTATTTTTTTTAAACATTTTTTTTTTCTTTTTAAATAGATTGGATTGGCAATTTTTTCCCTAAAACTTATGTTTTTCGATATATATATATATATATATATATATCACTTTACGGCCCTTGCATTTGCTGAACACACAAAAACTAATGACGTATTTTAAAAGCATGCCTAGTTAAAAAAAATTCATACACTCATTCACTAATGATAATAATAATAAAAAAAAAATCCTCCGCGTTTTGATTAATTATGAAAGTACATTTTCACACCAAAAAAATATTTACATTGTTTTATCCAGTTGAAACATCCCAAACAGGTTTACCTCAGCTTGATATCTGTTTAATCAAGTATACATGTATGCGAACTGATTGAGTTCAAAATATCGTTTGAACAAGGACATCTGGGACACGTGCGGAGAAAAAAAAAATTCTCTGAACTTTTATCTCAGAACTGAAGGACTTCTGTCAACGCTGGCTTGATTTACTCGATTCTTTTGAGGTGGAAAAAGTATAGCTGCTTTTCTTTTTGCTCTCTCTCACTCCATTACAGAAAAACTTGAAATTAATGATGTAAAATCTTAAAAAATTGGATGTTATACGCATTTAAAAAAAATATATATATATCTTGATTATTTTTAATTTTATAATGTGATAAAATAGGATTTTTTTTAAAAAACAAAACAATCGGTTCATTCCTTAACGTATGTGGATATTATATCAAGTAATGATTTTATTTTATATCTCAACCGAACTATTTATATAGTAGTTACTTTACTTAGTATTTAATAGTATTTATAATTTATTTATAATTACTTTTTTATTAAATGTATTATTGAAAAATTACTAATTGATATTCTATAATAGTTTATAATAAGCTAATGTTGTACCAATAATTTTTAAGAATAAAAATTATTTAATGATCTCCATTCAAATTTAAATTTAATAATAGCATTTCTTGCATATACATGTATTTTAATATATTATTAATGTAAAAGGGTAATATGGCATAATCCTGTGCGATCGTCAGTGTAGCCAATCTTTAAAAATATTTCATAAAACATTTCTCGCTTTATTTTTTTAAATTTTAATAAAGGTACAAAATATGAAGTATATATAAACTGACAAATAATTTAACAAAATTGAAATATATATAATTAAAAACAGTGTTAAACTTTTTAATGATTCTGTGAATTATTTGCAAGTCAGTTTTATATTTTGATTTGGTAATTTCTTTTATTGACGTACTATACAATAGTTTAAATAAATGCAAATTAATATAAATTTCTTATTTAACTTTTTATTTCCTAAGAATTTTTTCATTTAATACAGTGACGTAATAATTTAATCATATTAATGAAAATCTGATAAATTTAATAAAAATGATAATTGTCAAATTATTATTTTTAATAAATTTGAATTAAAATCTAAATTAAATGTAAATTTAATTAAAATTAAAATCGATTAAAATTCTCATTTTCTGACCTAACGATTAAAAAATAAAACTTTCTTCAAATAATATGAACCACTGTGTTCACCTATTACATAAAACCGTTAAAAAGAAATCGTGATTGTCTTTTTCAAACTCGTTTGCAATCTTTCCTTCCTATTATTTCCTAACAATTTTTTTTCTTTAATACAATGGCGTAATAATTTAGTCAAATTAATGAAAAACTAATAACTTTATTAAAAATAATAATTGCCAAATTATTATTTTTAGTAAATTTAAATTAAATCTAAATCTAATTAAAATCTAAATCGATTAAAATTCTCATTTTCTGACTTAATGCATAAAAAATAAACCTTTCTTCAAATAATATGAACCTCTGTGTTCACCTATTACGTAAAAACCGTTAAATAAAATCGTAATTGTCTTTTCCAAACTCGTTTGCAATCTTTCCTTCCTATTATTTCCTAACATTTTTTTTTCTTTAATACAATGACGTAATGATTTTGTCAGATTAATGAAAATCTAATAAATTTATTAAAAATAATAATTGTCAAATTATTATTTTTATTAAATTGAAATTAAAATCTAAATCTAATTAAAATCTAAATCGATTAAAATCCTCATTTTCTGACTTAATGTATGAAAAATAAACCGTTCTTTCACCTATTACATAAAAACCGTTAAAAAAAAACATAACTGTCTTTTTCAAACTCGTTAGCAATCTTTCCTTCCTATTATTTCCTAACAATTTTTTTCTTTAATACCGTAGCGTAATAATCTAGTCAGATTAATAAATTTAAATTAAAATCTAAATTAAATCTAAAGTCAAATTAAAATTTAATCTAAATCTATTAAAATTCTCTTTTTCTGCTTAATGTATAAAAAATAAACCTTTCTTCAAATAATATGAACCACTGTGTTTACGTGTTACGTAAAAACCGTTTAAAAAAAAAAAAATCGTAACTGTCCTTTTCAAACTCGTTTGCAATCTTTCCTTCCCTGGAATCCCCCTTTTGTAAATTATCGTTTAGTTACAGCCGATGTTGAAAAAAGAAAAATACACAAAGTACCGCCCTAACGATTTCTTCTAATTTTCCATTGTTCTCGAACCGTTTCAATTATAAAGAACTGTTGCTGCATCGTTGAAAGCATGTCCTCTCCTCCACCCCCTTTCATACTCCACCCCCTATTTCAGAGAATCTATCCGCTTAAATAGTTGCGTATTTTTATCTCATGCTTAATTGACGGAATAAAACTAATTTATAAATAAGCATCATATCGTTAAATAAATATTGAGACGACTAAATATTGTTATTTATCGTATGTATTTTATTTTTTATATTACTTCCAATTGTGTCTGCGACACATTTATTGATACTAACGAAATACTATATTTAACAAATAGCAGGGGTTAATGAGTTTGTGGAGCCAATAATATTAATTATCGTTTGATTACAAAAGTGCAATAAATAATTTTTGTAAAAGAAAGTTAAATACTCGTGCCAAAAACATAATAAATTAATATGAGTAATTTTTGTTATACACTTCTCCGGAAATATCATATATTAATTTGCAATCATATTTCGGAAAACTGTATTAAATAAAATGTATGAAATTTTCCAATGATATTTTAATAAATAAACTCATTTTTTTTAAGGGAAAGGGGAGGTCAAAACATTGTGAAATTGTCAATGTTTTGACTTTTATTGACATCTGAACTCTTCGGTGATTTTAAAGATCTTTTAATACGTTGAAAATTTTCATACAATTTTAAATTAATACATGAAAAATTGTACTTAGTACAATTAATGATGCTTGCTGTACCTTTTGACGATTATGCTTTGAGTTATTTTTAAATCTATGATATATCAAACAATTTCTATTAAGATAGAACAAAAGTTTGACAGGTCAAACAACTTGTTGATATCTCACAGAAAGATTCCAAGAGAATTGTGCCATATGCAGGCAGTTACTATCTTTGTCCAATTGAATTTTGCTCTTAATCGCCATATCTATTCTAGGAATGAAGAATATAACTGTATGTACTTGACATTTTACCAACACATTAGGAATAATATGCATTAGATTGTAATAGACGTCAAAATTAAGCAAGCTATTCTATTATACATCGTACCTTCTATGGCATGGATTACTTTTTCTTTATGTGAAGCTACACTTTTTTAAAGTGTATAAAAGATGTGCTTACATTTTGTCTTTCCTTAGTTCGTGAAACTTAAAAAAAAAAAAATTCAAACTTGCCTTGCTAACGGCAAAACTAAATTTTGCAAAAAAAGATATTATAAAGTGCTACCAGCACAGAATTTTAAATTACAGATAGAAATGATTCTGAAGCATAAAAATTTAGATAGCACACATGGATAATTTATGTGGGTATTGATAAAAGTTTTTAGCAATTGTTCCTTCGTTACAGAACTGGTTGAACGTGGTCTTCTTATGCACATTTCCTTCTTATCAAAACTTACTTGTGATGCTAGCAATGTCGCTATGCTGAATCTTTGTAAAATTGGTTGTTTCTAAATTATTTTGCGCTTTTATATGCCTCTAATATCATTTAATGATAAAATTTTCTGTCTTTCAAACGAATTAGCGTTGCAATCCTTATTAGAATCAATTTAAATTGAAAAGAAATAAAAACAAAATGTGAGTTATGGAGAGTCAAATATGAATACATTTTTAGGAAACCATGTATTTAAATGATTTTAATCTTATATAAGATAGATAGTCATAAAAAATAGAAACTTACAACTGTGGCTAGTTAAATGATTATATTACATAAAACTCGTACTTACTGTTCTCTTTATAGAAGAAATTTTACAATCAAATTGCATAAAAATGCCTACTGGTTATTAATTAGACGTACATCTGTAATTTATTTATTTTATTCAATTCTATCGATATTAAAAAAAAAGACTCACGGATTGTTCGACTACATTGACTCAAGATAGCTTTGAACCGAGAAAAACACTGGGAAAGTTGATTTCTGCAGGAAAAGACAATTGTATTGTCACCTATTTTCGATCATGTTTAGATCCAAAATAAAGGTCGAGATATTCCGATACCGCTCCTGTGTGTGTATTTAAGGTTACTCGTTGATGGCTCCCGTCCAAGAGTAGATTGCGGGTTCAGGTCAGGGATGAGCAACGGAGTGGTTGTCATGCATGTAGATCTGCTTCCTCGAGTCACAGCAACAAGTGATGGGTTATTCGAGGGCATTTAGTATTGTCCATTGCGTCCATAAAACAAATGTGAGAATGGTAAGTAAATATGTTCGATATAGGTACTGAAATCAACAACTGCACCTAGTTAGATCTGCCATTTTGCCATCTGCCAGATTTGCTTCCACGAGTCACAGTAACAAGTAATACATTGGGACAACGTGTCGTGAAGAAACTACAACATAATTTTTAGTTTAAATTACTTATTTATATTAAAACAATATATTTATCTCAAATATATTTAAGAATTCAATATCATCTCTTTTAGAATAATGTCTAATAATAAAAAAGATTCAAAACTTTGAATTGTACGGAATAAAAGAAAGCTAATTAGTGGCATGTATTTTACTTTCCTTATTAAATAGGAACAGCAACATACTATATATTATAAGAATAAAGAAGTAGATTTAAAAATTAGAATGCTTGTTTCTTTTAAATTTAATATATACTTCATTAATAGAATAGTTGTAATGGAGCAAAACACAATATTTGTTTAGATGTGGGCCCATGAGTATAAGAAGCGTTTGGCGATTGCCCAGATACCAAATAGTAAGCAGGCTTACAACTTGTGCTTTCGTATTCCTATAAATAAATGTCTAAATAAATTATGTATTTTTAAATATATCATTTATTCAGACATGTATATATAGTAATATGAAAGCAATTACAAAATAATACATACTGTTAATTATATCGTCACTAAAAAACATTTCTGTTGGTAATAGATAATTTGAGGGAAATTCATTCATCAGTATCTTGAAGGTTAATGCAATTGATGTGACAGATTATTTCATAAATATTTTTGAATTTGTCAATTTGCTTACTTGATAGTTATAAATATCAAGTATGCAGATTGTCAAATTCAAAGATATTTGTAACTACTTACTTAGTTATAAATTTAATCTATAAAGATCAACATGAAATAACTGCACTGTACATTTGGAAAAGCAAAAGTTAATTGCGTTAAATTTGCCTTAGGGAATAAAAAACTGAAATGTCATCGGTAACTGAAGTATCGTGAACAAAATGCGAAATCATTTCGTGACTCACTTGAAAAACTTAGATTACCTGAGTACATTGACAGTGAACAGACGATAGGGATCGTGTAAGTTTCTCAAGATAACAGTCATGTCAGACTTGAATAAACTATTCAAGAGCAATTTTGGTTTGTCTCTCTACGTTTTTTTTTTTTTTTGGGGGGGACGCTTTAAACCAATTAGACCGAGACCTACAGATTAACATGGATTTCGAAGCACTAACAAACAACAAACATCCATGCTACCGCCAGGATTCGTACGTTAAACTGTAGGTCCTAGTCTAATTAGCCTAAAGTGTGCACAAAATGACTGTAGAGCGACAAACAAAAATAAACGCCAAGAATCGAAACTGAAGCCTGTAGTACCAAACGCCAGAGCGCTAGCCAGTTGACCATCAGGCCGCTTGACATTTGCCTTTTTATCCATCATTTTATCGTAGTTAAATGAAGATAATATATGTTTTTGGAATTTAACCACTTATTACTATACAGATAAATTTCTCTTACAAAATACTCAAAAACTTTTTTTTTTTTTGCTTTATACTCATTTTTTTACTGTTATGACGTTTTATATTAATGCAAATTGAAGTAATTGGCCGAAAAATTCAACATTGCTTCACATGTAAGTAAAATTAAACGAATTTATTATGTAAGCCTTAAATACGATAACATCCTACTGAATTTTTTTAATAACTTTAAAAAAAAAAATGACCGTATGAAAATATACCAAGTTTTCATCATCCTGATATTTTCAATTTCGTTTGAATAACAATTTTTATTTTTCCGAAATAAGAATTTTTTTATATGTATTCAAACGGCTAACAAGCTTTCATGATACACTACTTAACGATAGAATTTCGAAGTTAATTACTCCTGTTTCATGAGTTGTCTAATAGCTTTTGATACAATGATAACAGCGCATGTGCAAAAGATTGTGATTCATTTTATCATTAGTAAATAGGAAATGTGAAATAATAACCGCATCTGATAATTACAACTGTAAGAATTAATTGTTAAAATCAAAAACAAGGAACATAAATAATGTGTCTGATGAATGTCCTTTATCGCATGTTTTTCAAACATCAATATCCGTTAAGCGTTCACTCTACTGCGTTTCCATAACATTTATTTATTGTTAGGATGTCTTCCAGGTTTTAAATTGATATCCGTAACTGTGACTAATTTATCTGTAATATAATGAATCATGGCACGGATGCTTACCTCATCATAATCTATTTTAAAAAAATAATAAAACTTTTAATTTTTTTGTAAAGTTTTAAAAATTTTGATAAAAGTTTAAAGCAAGGAATATGATCTGGCTGTTTAATAAAATAAAAAAAAAACCCATTTAAATATTAGAATTTTTTTTTAATCAATGTTTTCTATTTTATTGCAGGCTTTGAAAGATTAGATCATTTGTCAATAACGCGTTATTCTGTATGTAGGGTTCTTATTTTCATTTTATCTACATAATATTTATTTAGAAATTTTTTTCTTAACCAACAACATGATCTATTTTAAAATTGCATTGAACAAAGTAGATGAGGTTGTTTTTAAATAATGCATTAAAATGCGCGAGTCTGTTTGGATCTATTCGGTTTGCCTTTTGCTTCTTTTTGCAAAGATAAAATCTTTTAATTTTTTTTATTACTATATTGAAACGGATAGCTTTAAATTTTATCTCGAAAACCATGTGATTAAAACTTGTTTATTTATTTTTGAATTTTGAAACTTTTTAAACTCATAATCCTGTCTTCAAAATTATCCTAATGATAATATAGAGTTTCATATATGTATTTTAAGCCGAATCGTTTAGCTTAATTTAATTTCTCAAGTGATAGTTTAATGACGATAATTAAATATTTCAAAGAAAGATGAGATCTAAAATTGTGAAAAGCATTTGCAATAAATATTAAAAATGTGCTTATGAATTATTTTAATTACTTCAGATAAGAAAAATACACATTTCTTTGGTTTGTGTATTATTTAAAAAGAAAATGATTTCACTGAATTACTTATTTTTTTTGTGCTTATATTAGGTATAATTAATATTAAAACATTATTATTTCTTTTCTTTGATCATTTCCAATCGAAAATAAAATGATGCACCATTTTGTTAAAACCAGCTAAGTGTTAAATAACGTTATGCAAGTTGAAGGCAGAAGACAAACCCCAATCGTTAGAAAAATCAATAGAGATGCTTTCAAACATTGTTATGTTATTCTCTAACCTTGGCCTAGTGTTATTCAAATTACATTAAACAAAATGACATGCGTAGATGTCGACCCTGAATGAGCTGTGCTCTCTCTAGGCGTCGATGGATGAGGGCGTAAGCACTTAGCTTAAATAAAAAAACCTACCCGGAAATCTATGCATTTACAAAAGGGAGAGAAAAAAAATAAAATAAAATGTGATGCAAAACAAAAGCATGCGTGTTGTTTTTTCTTAGCTAACGCTACATTTGGAGTGCAGTTTTAAAAGAAAGTTCTTTCGTTGACATTTTGAGTCACGTATACAATAAAAGAGAAGAAAAAAAAAGATGAAAGAATAAAAAAATAAAAAAAAAGAAAACCCTTTGAGCTCTAAAAGAACAAAAAGTTAAAAAAGAAGCCTTCATTTGTGTTATTAAGATGCCCCCCATTCGACCTTAAAAAGCCGGCACCGCTTGTCAACAAACATCGTTCGCGGTCGGCGCGTGCGCACTCCTACCAGGGTAGATGCAAACCGGGAAGCGGTGTCGCGCGCCTGCGCGATGACCTCCAAGTCCTCTCCGCAACAACACGTTCAGCTTCGCTACTTTTTCTTGAGTATTTCCCGTTTTTCTTTTGTTTTGGTGTGTGAAGGGGGTGTTCTTTCTTAATTTTTTTCTTTTTCCTTTCTGCCTGGGCATAGAAAAGTGGTGATTGCAGTTTTCTTGGGAGGTGAAGGGGTATGCACGCTACTTTTAGCAGTCTTTCCCCCTTCATTTTTTTTTATTTTTATTTTATTAATTTTTATTTTTTTTTTAAATAAGGCATGGAGGGAGATAAAGATTTTATGGGATCCTTTTTAGTTAGGATCCGATTGTTTCGCTGAAGAAGGATGGTGGTTTTGTTGGGAGATAATTACAGGCATTCATTGTGTTGATTCTTTCTGGGAGATTACGATTCATTAAAGGGTTACCGTGAATGCGATAATTGTGGCATATACATAATAAAATAAATAAATAAAAAAGTTGTTTACTAATTCAAGAAGTGCAGTATTTATAAATAATTATAATGTTAATATAGACTATAAAGTTAAATTTAAATTGATGAATTTATTTCATATAATGTATAATAATATATTTCTTTGTTTGTTTATCAATTAGCTTAGTCAAATTGAGCTTAGTTGATTAACTTAGCCAAGCTTATCAATTAGTTTAGTTGATTCTGCTCTTAGAAATACATTCCACGTGTTATGAATTACAGAAGGGGTCTCATCTAAACATCTTATCCGCTTTTCAGTTGTCTAATGACTCGGCATCATTATTCGTCAGTTAAATAAAGTCGAGTAATCATATCTATACTTGGAGACAACGTAACTTGACTTTGTTATTTGTGCTATGATGCCTCTACAGAAAAGGATAGTTCTTCTTGACAACTCAGATTTGTCGAAAAAAAAAAAGTGTTAAACGGCGTATTCAAAAGTGATTACAATTATTCAATTATTTATTGAGGATTTAATTCATTTTTCAACATCATTTTATCATATTTTTAAATTTACATCATAAGGCTGATAACGAATTGTGTGCTGCATATCTCTGCACGTATGGCTATCTTTTACACTTAGAATAATGCGAGATGGGGGAAAAAATCGCCATGGCGCATAATTTTACGGCCCTTCAAGATCATCTGCGTATCTCTGAATGTTACTCTTATATTATTTACATAAATGGAACACAAGGCCTATCGATGTATTACAAAAAGATTGATATTTAAAACTTTATTTCTTCAAACTTACTTCCTGGAACTTAAAACAGCTTTTATATCCTATTCTAAAAGTAACTTATAATGCTACTATTATTATATTTCTATTTGCGTAGTTTTAAACGTAAATATGCCCGCTATTTACGCCCGCTATATTTATTATGACTTGATAATTAATTTTTAATAATTTTATTAGAAACATATTTATATCTGCCGTTTAATTTTTTTTCTTGAAATTAATCTTTATTTATTAAATTATTTTTATCTTTTATATATTAACATTTTATTATTATTATTAAATGTCATTTTTTCATTTATATATGTTTCTCAAGAATCAGTCATAATTGAAGCAATCGGAAAAGTTTTTTTTAGTTTTATTAGAACAAAAAACTGTATTCGGATTAGGAAAAATAAATAAATAACGCAGGTTTGATTATGCACCCAAATACAGAAAATTTGAAGTTAAACTTTCCCAAAATTTGGAGCTTCCAAGCTCCGAATATTTCATACTAGATATTACAAAAATATGCCTATCTTTCTAAAAAATATTAATTTTTCCGTCTCTTAATTAAGTTTGCTTAAAAGGTTTATATGATTTCTGTACTCAATGATGAAAAACAACATATTCAGCGGACCATATGACGCTTTCTTTCTAATTTTATGTTGCAGTTGTACTGGAAAGTTTGAAAGGGGAATCTACCTTTTTTCGCGACCACTTTCCTAAAATTCAACACGTAGTTCAGAGAAATTCAGGGCTAACCACAATCACTAATGAGCGGAAGTGATTGTGTGCCGAAATTTCTGAAAAGCTGATGCTACCGGTTCCGAGAACTCTATTGTTACCCACAAATCAACTCTAAATAGTCATCACCTAGAAAAAGAAACCTATTTTTATTGAATTGCTGAGAGTCTTTAAGCGATAAATACGCCACAAACTACAACATTAATGGTCACTTTTGCAGCATTCCTTTGGCCTTTGGTACCACAGGCTTCAGGTTCGAATACTGGCGATGGCATGAATGTTTGCTAGTGGTTCAGAATCCACTTTAAACTGCAGCCTAACTCCGGTCTAACTAGCCTAAAAAGTAAAAATAACCGTAGAGGGACAAATCAAACCTATTATTCAAATTAACATACACGGCCTACAAATACAATCTTGGCGAAACAGAGCGCCACAATTTTGCTCATAGCTTTTTATACATCTGTAGGGCACTGCACGTAGTCAACTTAGATTTCCCCAAGTATAAAAATTTGCTGTCTGAAATTTCTCTATGCAATTTCTACTTGAGGAAGTTGTAGAAACTATGAGTTTTCAGTCACGTGTTTAATGATGTTAAAAAATAGCGGGTCTTTAACTTGCATGCCATATTCTGATGTACCATTACTTTTTATATACATTGCTTATTGAGAATTAGTAGGGATGCCTGATGCCCGAGTGACTGGCGCTCTGGTGTTCGGGGCCACAGGTTTCGGGCTCGGCGGTAACATGGATGTTTGTAGTGGTTCGGAATCCGCTTCAAACCATTGGTCCCGGTCTAATATGACCGTAGAGCGATAGTAGTTTACAACGTACCCCTTAAAAAGCATCTCCTTTATATCTACATCTACCAGTAGACAGATGGGGCTCACTATAGGGCTGTTGCGCCAATGATGCTGATGCTGATGCTGATGCTGCTGTGTAGTGATTCTGATAAACTCGAAAGCATGATATCTATAGAAATGATTAATTTTATTATAAGGAAAACGTTGGTTTGAACATATCATCAAGAAAATAGCCAACTTAGCGATTTAACAAGATGATATCAATCACTTTTTTTTTTATGACAACCAATTATTTTTATTTATATCTCTCTCATCCTTTGATCCCACAATGAATGCAGTCTGCTCTAGTCTCATTTCTCTGAGTTTAAGTTCCCTGATAACAAATGATATTTATTCTTTAAACTATAGAGTCACGTTGGACAGTTGTGCAATCTTTCACCCTGAAAACTCCGAATTTACCAATCGGTTTAGTTTCATTTGTTTTATCTTCGGCTATATTCAGGAAACCCCTTGGAAAAACAGTTCTTGATAAAGCAAAAAAACTAACGTGATAAGGTAAACACAACGTGATTATGAACTAGTTGCATTATCACGCGTTTTCCGACCTTATCTTTATGCCATCGACAACTAAACCTCTCAGCGTTTATTTTGTACATACAGACTACTATTTTTTTTTAAAGCTTTATTTGCACTTATTGTATTTTTTGGCTTGTTTTGGCCGAGGATTGCATCCATTGTATCATCCGAGAATTCAAACATGGGTGGTTTTCGTAGAAGGGTTAAGAAAAATTATGTGTTGTTTACATAAACAGTGAAAGTTTATTGATCTATGTTGAGATAGTATGGTTATCTGAAGTTGAAAGAGAAGCAAGTAACCGGCCGGTATCAGATTTAAGTTCTATGTATTTTTTGTTGTATTATATTATGCTTAGTGTAAATAGATTATTTATTAGATTCTTTAACAGCATATAATATGAAGATTTAAAAAAAAAGAAATTGCATTTAAATGTATGGCTACAATGTAATGCAAATTGCATAACTGGTAATTGCACAGTGATAGACCTTAAAGCAAAATATATTATGCAAGATATTTATAAATGATCGTTGTATTGTAGTTAAGTTATTATTAGTCATTGAATTAATTAATTTATGCTGGACTTAAGTATTATTTAGAAATCTGAAAAACCTTTTTAAATAAATTTTTTTGAAAATCGGCTTAGGAAGTTCAGTTTTTTAAGAAAATATAGCGTGTCGTTTAAGGTGAAAAGAAAAGAAAAAAGTTGGCAATTGTGAAAAAATTTTTTATGTCATTTAAAATGTTTAAAACAGTGGATCATTTAATAAATGAAAAAAATTATCATACTTTGAAATAAAAAAAATTTTATTGATGAATTCAGTAGATATACCAATTAAAAAAAATAAATTGTATTTACTAAATGCATCGTAATGTAATAGATATCTCTTTTGTGGCAATAAATCTTGTATTTTTCAAACATTTTCTGTGAATGACATTTAAAACTTTAAATAAATAAGTGAAAAACGAGTCATTTTATTGAATACCAGCTTTTTAAAAATATACACGCTAAAATTTGTCTCATCATCTCTACTGAACAATGTCATTTTTTTTTCTTTCTTTTTTTGTCTTGTGACTGTGTAATTCGGTAGCGTGCTCTCCAACGCTTTTTTTCCTTCTCTCCTAATTATTTATTACAGCTGTTCTCTTTTGAACTGCGCTATGACATTCTGATGTCCTTAACCCTATCGCACTCGAACGCAGGTTGTTTGTTAAAATTGCCAAACCTCATTTGCAAATGCAGAAGGTCAAAAACTCTGTTTATCCGAACGCTGCTGCATCATTGTCTTTTGACAGAATATCGCGGTATCGGTGACGCAATTTCGATTAAGAAATGTTTCTCTGTATCCTTCGAAAAAGTTTTCTTGATTTCAGAAAATTCTTTTGTGCTTTGAAAAAAGGAGTGCAATAACATAACATATTCTTGCAATAAAGTGGCTTAACAGTAACATTGTTTCAATATAACAGGAGGCAAAAATTGCAATAGTTCTACTATATCATTTTTTTAGTAAAATTATTTAGTAATCTTGAGCAAACATATATAGTAAGAATTTATATGTTTACATTAAACGATTACAAGCAAAGTAGATTTTAATTATTAGAGAAAAAGGTTTACATGCAGAGGTTATGAACTATCTATCAGTAATTTAACTCAGTATCCATATCATATCAATATCAGTATTCATGTCAGTATCCATATTATCCATCCTCATTGTCCACTAGCTAATAGTATTGTATTCATGACTAATTTGGCTCTCGGTATCACAGGTTTAGAGTTCGATTCTCGGCGATGCCATGGATGATTGTAATGGTTCGGAATCCACTTTAAACCATAGGTCCCAGTCTAATTTGACAGTAGAGCGTTAGGGTAGGTCTAACAACCCTACCCCATAAAAAGAAAACATTTCCTGTTTCGGAGTTTGCCAGTAGGCAGACTGCCATAGCCCAACATGGACTGTAGTGCCAGGAAGTTGGGTAAGTTCATGACTCGGGTGTGAACTATCCAAGGTAATGGGACTCACCTCTGAATAACTGTCGAGAAAATCAAGTTTGGAAATATTGGAAAGCTTTTATATATTAAATTAATCACACTTGCCGAATGTGATTAATTAAGAGAATTAGAATTGAGAAATGCACGATGTAACATGGAGGTGGTGGTTCCCGTTATTCTTTATTCTGCCCTTTATTTTTTATTTAAATACTTATTAATTTATTATAACAAGATATAGTAAATTAATAAATATTTATTTTTATTAATAATATTTTTTTTTATCTTTTGTAAGATCCTAAATCTCTTTTTTTTTTTTTTTTTTTTTTTTTTTTTTTTTTTTTTTGCATCAATTACAATAAAATGTATTTTTTGAACGAATTTCCATAATTTTCAATTATTTAAAAAAAATGGCTTTCCTTTCCTTAGTGTACAGTCACGTTTTCGAAATTTCGCTATAAATAGACGTTTCAGCCGTCATTTTAATTTCTTTCAATAGCGAATGTAGTCTCTTCAAGTTTTTCATGTGGCACATAAGATTTAGGTTTAATTTGATCTCTCTTTTATAACTATTGTTTACGAAAAGTGAATAAGCAGAAAATAAACTTTTAAAAAAAAAGAAGTTTTTTTTTTCTCCCCCAATTCGTAATAAATTCATTCCAACTACTTTGAATGATTACCTGTCAAAAAATTTCCATACAAAAGAAATAATAACATTTGACAAGAATAAAACTGTTTAACTTTGTTGTTAAATGTAATATCCCATCTACCAGAAAGGACTTTTTTTGTTTTGTTCCGTCTATTTATATTCAAGTTAATCCTCAAGTTTCTTTAAACTGAGCCACTCGATCACTTTTAACTGCTAGTAATTTAATTTAGAAAAGCTTTTGAAATATTTTCACATTTTTATTTTTCAAAAATTCTGGAGAGGTGGGTAGTTTACATCTCAATCGTGACCTACATATGGTATAAATTTCAAATCAATCGCTAATGGATAGTTTGTGATCTCTTGTTGTAATAACAGTGGCCTGATTGGCCAATTGGATAGCGCTCTGGTCTTTGATACCACAGGTTTCAGCTTCGAATCCTGGCAGTAGCATGGATGTTTGTGAGTAGTTCGGAATCCACGTTAAACAGTAGGTTCCGGTCTAATTAGCTTTAAAGTGTGCAAAACATGACAGTAGAGCGAAAAACTAAACCTTGTAATAATAATAATGATTTCAGATGACATTGCTGACAAAATTCTTAAATCATTTTTTTCTTGCAGATTCATTTATTGCTGAAATGTTATGCTTTGCTTAAAGATTAAAGCGTTTTTATTAATATCAATGTATGAAGTCTTAAAAGCCATTGTAAATATTTAGGAAAACTTTTGAAGCACATATGTAAAATTCTGTCTTATACTAAAGTAAATTTTACTTCTATACGACATTCCTTTTAAATTCAATTATTATATTAAATACATAAAATACACTGCAAAGTTAGTATTACGTCAAGATTTTATTTAATTTAATTTCGATATAACAGGGAGCAGCTATTGCAAAAATTTTAATCTAACACGATATTTTTGAAAAAACCTTAATTTTTGGATGATATGTTTTAATCAACTTGGGAAAATCTGTTACAAAGCATGAATTATTCCCGTCTTCAAAGATTACAGTAATGGAAATTTTCATTTCCAATAAATTTTTGTTATTGCTGTAATTTACATGTATTAATTTTCCTAAAATCTTTTTTTCATCATAATGTAAAAAATAAAATAAATTATTTATTTATTTTTCTCAATATCAGGAGACCATTCAAAATTGTAATAAATTTATTTTTATGCGTAGAGTTGTTACCAATCAATGTCTCAAGTTTTGAATCGCTTTGTATGTTATAACACTGACCGATGTGGAAAAAATATTACCCAATTTAAATTACTTCAGTGTTACAGGTAATACGATTTGTATATAATACAAAATGTTGAAAACAATCCTTTTGAAATAACACAGAAACGCATTTTTCATTCTTTGCAATTTCTAAAATTCGTTTAAACAAGTTTTTTATTCAATGTGGATTGAATTGACTGTTTTTTTTTTAAGAGAGAGAGCTCACTGCTCTAAATCGTAATCTTTTCTTCTAAACAAAATTCTGAATAAATAAATATATTTCTTCTATAAAAATCACCACTTGCATTTTTTTGTTTATTTATGCTGTCGATCGTGTAAACGAGTTCTTTTACTGAAAGCCTTTTTTCACCGAATTGCTCGGGTTGCCACACGCGTCTTGTTATTATGCTAAGCAGAGTATTTTGTAACGCTTAGTGGCAACTGTTATGAAACCCAGCCGTCAGCAAGCGAGTATTTCGGGCGAGAGGAAAAAAAAAAGCGTTTTCTTTGTTTAGCGGCAGTATTTTTCGACGAATGGATTTGGTTGTGCAAATTTCTTTCTTATAACATCTATTTCTTTAAAAAAGAAAAAAAAAATGGGATAGTTTATGCACGCGAGAAATATTTATTATCTTTGGTTTCGTGTGGTGATAAGTTGCGCAAAAAAAAAGGCAGTTTCCCAGTCTCTTATATTTGTAAGGTATAAAATACGACAGCGCTTGCCAAATGCAATCAGCAATATTGCTGTTATGTTGAGTATACTATACTGACTCAATACATTAACTATATTTAAAGATGTTTAAATTTCAGAAATACTGGTAGAATATATATGGGAAAATTTTAAAATTATGTATTGAATAAAAACAATAATTAAAGCAATTTTACTAAGTTGTTAGTCTCATCATCATCATTGGCGCAACAGCCCCTTGGTGGGCCAAGGCTGTCTGCCTACTGGCAGATTTCGTGACGATAATTGCTTTCTTTTTACGGGGTAGGGTTGTGAGCTATTAGTTATTAAAATTTTCAATCACAAATTTTTTTAAGTTTTCAATGAACTGTTTTATGCTTCTGCTTTTTTTCCTATTTTAAGTATGCGTATCTAACTTTTTTTTTTTTTTTTTTTTTGGGGGGGAGGTATGGTTGAACCCCGGTGGTCCTAGTTTGCCATTTATATATGCCACGATCAGCCCACATACGGGCAATGACGAAAGGACCTTTTTGAGCTAAGTGCCCACAAATACGAGTATCTAATAGAAGAAAATTCAGAAATCTTCCACCTGGCAGTCTCACTATCTCTTGTCACAATCGCCATCCAGTCTCCACATTTCTGAAATCAATTTATGGCGCGCTGGGTCTCGAACCCGAAACCTGTTTCACGAGTGCCAGAGCACTGTTCACTCGGCCATCAGGCCCCAAGTAGCTAATCTTGCCTAGCATAATAATTTCACGGAAAAATGGCCATTTATTTTTTAAAAACAAAAACTCAAAAATTTCTTTATAGTTATTTAATGCAAGTCGAAGACTAGAACTGAAGTTCTGTTTAATTTTTTAAATTAAATCAAAAAAGGAAAAAAATTTTTTTTCCTATAATGTTTTCCATTTTATTTCCTCGAAATTAATTTCCATCTCACGAATTTCATTTAGAACAATGTTTTTTTATAGGCGAAGGGATAAAAATGTGTTACTTTTAAACTCAAATGTATTTAAATCGTGTTAACAATGAAAAGAAAAGGAAAAAAAACAACTCTTGAGGGTAAAAAAACACCAATGGGTCAGAAAGCATGAAACACAAAAACCTCTATAAATATATTCCACTGACACATTTTCGCGCGAAACAGGAAAAATATAATTGGATGTTTACTTATTATTCCCAAATGAAATAATTTCCGAGAAATCACGCTCACTGGAGACGACGGAGGGTGAGGCGGAGGAAAAGAAGAGTGAGGAGGATTGAGGCTGAACGTGATGTTGAGATTAGACGGAAAGGTGAGGAGGTTCTTAAAGGGAGCTCGACCCACATACCGGCGCATTCTGGGTCGCTATCTGGAGAAAGGGGTGACGCTTAACCTTTCAGGCCGGCCGGCCTTTAGCGCATTCCGGAATGAAGGTTTCGTCCCTGTTAAGAGCGAAAACAAAGAATGCCTCAAATGTGTTGCCTGCATACTTCTGTAACATACCTCGCATATAAAATACGTTCTTTTGTATATTTGGAACATAAATGAGTTATTAATTATTTTGAGAAATCGAATTAAATGCAACATATTTTGAAGCTATGGTGGTAGGATTTCTCTTTATAGAAATATTTAAATATTATATAATGTGTTGGGCCTTATGGCCATGTAACTAGCGCTCTGTGCCACAGGTTTCGGGTTCAAGTCCAGGCGGTGCCATGGATGTTTGGTTCCAGAAAGCATTGCAGTGGATCAGAGCAGTGCTGCGGCGCAGTTCAGTGGTGCAGTGTGTCCCCTTTTAATCAGTACAGTGTATCCACTTTTAACCATAGGTCCCGGCCTAATATGACTGTAGAACGCAGGAGTGGCAACCCTACCTTGTGAAAAAGAAAACATCTGTCTCGAAATCTGCCAGTAGGCAGATGGCCTTGGCTCACCATGAAGCTATTGCGTCACCCAGGATGATGATATATAATGTGTATACATATTTTTTAATATAGGGATTTTTATGTTACCTACGTAATCCTATTTAATATATATTTATTAATCTGAAGTACCTTATCATTGGAGCTCTATGGTGAGCCAAGGCCGTCTGGCAGATTTCGAGATAGGAGATGTTTTCTTTTTTTACGGGTTAGGTTGTCAGCCGTACGCCCAACAGACTGAGACCTACGGTTTAAAGTGGATTCCAAGCCACTACAAGCTTCCATGACAGTTTTGGGACTCGAACCTGAAACATGTGGCACCGAGCGCTAGTCACTTGGCCATCAGGCCTCGGAATGCATCATACCGAGCGTTGAATAACAGTTTATGTACACCTTCGATTAAAAGGATTGAAGTCCTTGAACTAAGCTAATTTAGCTCTATTAAAAAATGCGCTTAATTTATTTATACTTTTTAAGTGAGACAAATGTCAGTGGACCTTTTTTTACTGTAAATGTAAAAATCTTACTTTTGTGTCTTACTCATTATACTCCTTCACTGCAAGTCCATACAAATATGATAACACCGCTGTTATCACTGAAATGTTATTTCACTTACACGTGCTGCGATAAACCTTTTTTTTTCTGAAATCCTTCCTCCCCCCTTCCCCCACTCAAAATCTTAAGTGAGAGTGTTGATTCGAGTGTCCCGAAAGGCTGTGCGCTTGGAAATGTTCCAGACAACACTTGCTGCTCTGACATAATTCTAAATCTGACGCGTCAATGCCTGTTCCGGAGCGCCGCAATCAATCTGAAAAAACATAATAATAAACCGAATAAAAAACAAAAACCTAACCCTATCTGCTCGCCGGCCGGCTTGTTTACGCCAAACGGTTTGTCGAGGATGTGTGTCGCAAGAGTCCCCTTGTCTGCTTGCTGCGTTTTATCTTGTTTTGTCAGCGGCAACTGGATCTGATTTCCTGGCGCTTGGCTCATTACCGGCAACGCTCATGCAAATTTCCCGACGCGCAATTAAGTAATCCCTCAATGCCATCTCCCACTTCGTCTTGTTTTCCGCGCCTGTTGCTACTATTTAGCTCGCGGAAAAATAGTTTGGTAACTGTAAACATTGAAGTTGAGGAAAACGAAAAAGGCAACCAATATGTGCTTTCCAAAATATAGCAGAAAACTTGTCAATTACTTGAAGCGATACACGTCTGATTGTATAAAAATCAAGTTTTCTTGTTATTTTTTATGCTGTTTTAAATTTGATTTATGAAAATTCAATAAAGTATTAACAAGTTTACTAGCCTACATCCACTGCAGTGGTATACATTTTTTCCTATAAATTACATTATATACATTTATATGCATACAGTTTACAAAATTGCAAGTTTATTACAGTTATATATATGCTGGGTATTCAATTTTACATCTTCTTCATTGATGCAGCAGCCCCATGGTGGGCCAAGGCCGTCTGCCAACTGGCACATTAGGTCCCAATTTTACATCAGTGCTTATAAATATTGATGAATTGTTATTCAGCTTGCACCAAATGCATACTTAAGAAGAAAAAAAATTAACATTTATAAAAGAAAATTTGTTGTCTTGAGGACTTTTAGTACGAAGTGTCCCACATTTGTGAAACAAAAAAAAAAATTCTTCGACTAAACGAAGTAATTGCTAAGGAACATGTTCGCTTAGATTTTTTTTTTATGTATGTAATTATGTTTATTAAAACATTACAATTAATAGGACTTGTAGGACTTTCTGTCTCTTCTAAATTTATCGTATTCTTTTCAATTTTTTTTCCAAAAGAAATCCTTTATTTTTATTCAATTCGCAAATCAGAAAATCGCAAAGCAATGCATTCAAAATCAATATAGGTGCATACACATCTGTCGGGCATTTACCCCTATGCAAATGAGATTTTTTTTTTTTTTCATGTATCGATCAGGTGTCCTTGGTAAAATAAATAATTTTTAATAAAAAAAAACCCGTATTTACAACTCACCATGTGACTCTTTATTAGCCGAAGCCACGCGAGCGCTCTATTGTGACAGGAGTACGCTTTTTGTGCCCATCCGCTTTAAGCCAGGATGCGTGTAAAATTCAATACTCTTTGTTGAGCCAGTGTTTATGTTTCGTGTTCAACTTTGGGACAAAGTTAATTTTCCGTGAATTGATGTCAATTATTTCGTTCTGCTTATTATAAGGTATTTATTAAAAAGCCATTTTTTTCGACTTATGGAACTTAAAGTAGGATATTGGGAAGTTAGGCAATGTGTTGTTTAATAATCCCACTCAATTAATATAATGTTTGTTATTTTATACGATCACTTTAAAAAGTATTATATTAATCTATATTTCGATCAAAAGTATAATAACATTTTTTTTTTATTGTGAAATATGGTTTTCACATTAAAATGAAAATAGCTTTTTATACGTTATTATTTTATATAAATTCATTTTATAATGAAATATTACTTAATTATAATTTCATTTTATAATGTTTTCATAAGCTTGGTTGGTTGGTTTGTCGCTCTATGGTCATTTTGTGCACTTTTTAGCCTAATTAGATCGGAACCTATAGTTTAACGTGAATTCCGAACCACTAACAAACATCCGTGGCACTGCTATGATTTGAAGTTGAAGCACCAAAAGCTGGGACGCTAGCCATTGGTCATCAGGCCGCATGAAAGACCACAATAGTAATGCTTACAGATGGCTCTCCTGAATTGCTCATTCCGAATTGTTGTGGTACAAATAAGTTCAACTTCTTAAAGGCAATGGTAATTCTATATTCGACCGTATTTCGACGTAACTGCCGTTTCCTTTTTTTTTTTGACTGTGATTCAAATAGAGCATCATTAGTTTTGACAATTGGTAATTATATTTTATAGAAGCTGACGTTTTGTATCATTTAATGAATCATAATTTTATCAGTTACAGCATATAAAAAAGTACTTATTAAAGTACAATTATGGAAATAGATGCATATTTATTGTGTAATTAACAATCGAGAAGGTTACAGTTCATCTTATAATGTACTGCATCGGTACTTAAGTTTATCAATTGTTTTTATGTGCTTTTGTTGATTTATAAATGTGTATGTCATGAAATTTGAAAGAACCGTAGAGGCAGTTTCAGTTCTTTTGTGCGTTTTTATGGTTCAAGAAAACTCGATTCCGTGTCTTTTACGGCTTGGTTTATTTCGATTCTTTTTATTCTTTATTTACACATTTTCTCGTTTTAGTATCTTCATACCGACCATAACCAGTAGCGGAGGACTTTCATAACAGCGTTTTCCATTCAACCAGAATACGCCGAATGTTGCATCAAGTAAATTTGTGGGTTTCTATTCGGTTTATACCAGTTTGCATTACTGTATCTGATATTAAATTAGGTTATTATGACACTGGTTTAATTGGAGGCGATAAAAAATGTTGTTACAATTTTGCTTACATGCAAATTATTTTTTCAAAATATTTGGTGTTCCTTGTTATTAATTCTTTTATCAAAATATTTGATGTTGCTTGTTATTAATTCTTTTAAACAAATATTTGATGTTGCTTGTTATTAATTCTTTTACCCAAATATTTGATATTGCTTGTTATTAATTCTTTCACTCAAATATTTGATGTTGCTTGTTATTAATTCTTTTATCCAAATATTTGATGTTGCTTGTTATTAATTCTTTTATCCAAATATTTAATTTTTGTTTGGTTACAAATCCACCGTTCCATTGCGAATGACTTATGGCTTGGCATTTGAAACATTACACAACGTCAACGTTGCGTTAGTAGACAACATCACTCAATAGATTCCACGCAACTACTTGAGAAAGACGAGTTTCTTTCCAGATGATTCAAATCCAAAGGCTTCGTTTCTTAAATGAAATATTGCTTGAAATTTTTTTCTCGGGAATTTAATTGATAAAATTATTATTTTTTATTAGTAATTTGATTGTTCGAGTCATGGCGGTGCCATGTTTCATGTTTGTAGTGGTTCGAGTCATGTTTGTAGTGGTTTGAAATCTACTTTAAACCATAGGTCCCGATCTAATATAACTATAGAGCGTTAGGTATAGGACTGACAACCCTACCCCGTAAAAAAAAACATCTCCTGTCTCAAAACCTTCCAGTAGACGGCCTTGATCCATCATTTGGTTTCGTTTAATTTGTCACTCGATGGTAATTTTTTTGAACACTTTTGGCCAATTAGGCCGGGACCTACAGTTTAGCGTGGATTCCGAACTACTAACAGATAATCACTAACAAACACCTATGTCACTGCCAGGATTCGAGCCTGAAGCACCAAAGGCCAGAACGGCTATCAGGTCTCTGGCCCACCATGGGGTTGTTGCACCAATGAAGAAGAAGTAATTTGATTATAGCGATTCATTTGTATAGTTTTTCATAATTTTAATGGTAAAATGGACTTAGTAAAAATATGATTAACTTTAGTACAAAATTTTCAATTAGTTATGTTCTAAAGTTAGCAATACAAGAATTTACCCCTTGCTGTTATGTAAGGCATATAATAACTGGCTGCATTAAGATAGTCTCGATATAGAATTTTTATCCCAACATCATTACAAATCCTATTAAGTTGAACACATCTTTCCTGACACCAATTCGAATCTTATGATAATACTCTACGAAAAGTGATATTCAACGGATATTATTTGTCTTGTTTTCGCTTATTGTTACGATGTTAAAATTTGAATCTCGCATGATCTACATTCGTGTGTTGTACTTGATTATAGATTCGCTGCATCTATTCGTTGTGTGACCCCATAATTCGACTTTTATCACTTCTTCCCGCCTCGATTTCACCATCGTGAGCTACTGAAATCGTTTGCGAAGAAGGGGTGGAGGCATGTGACCACCGGAAGGTGGCGTCCCACTGACCCACTCCCCCAATGTCACAGCCTTCGAACGTTATCTGCCGGCAACGGATTTGCTCATTGCTCTTTTGCCTTGTTTGTTCTTGTTAATGGGACTGTTTTCGAAGCACATGGCGTTGTTTATTCAGGACAAGATGCTGGTGTTGAAAGTGGCACTTTCCACCGAGAATTACAATATCTCTGCCATAAATTAGACATGGGTGCCTCGGATTTGTCCTGATCCACTTAATTAGAATTCACTTAGAGTAGACATGAATTATTTCTTACTTTGTTTGATAGTTAATTCGGTTATGCTATTAAAAATCTTCTAGCGGATGGAGGTGGCACTGAGCATTTTTTTGTGGCATTGTATTTTTATACCTCCATTTTGTGTATTTCAAAAAGAGTATAATGACATTTTTTTCTTGGTAATTTGATTTGCTGTGTTTTGAGATTTATGTTGATCATGTGGCGTACTTTTTCTTGGAACTACCAAAGACATACGGAAGAAGGATCTACAAAATGCATTTGTGATTAGAATATTTAAAATCACATACTAATACGTAACGATTTTTTTATTCAGGGATTATGTATAACGTCCAACTTAATCAGCAATAAGTTTTGATATTTAATTATAAAATCTAGAAAACTAAGAACTTACTTTGCTGAAACTATTTCTCATTGGTTTAAAAACTGATGAACTGAATTTATTCTGGAATTGAAATTTTTAAAATCGTATTTCAATAAAAATAATTACATTTATGTTTTCGTACCACTTGTTAATTAAATGTTTAGATTGAACCGTTTCAAGTGATATGATTGTAAATTACGTCGAATTATATTAAAAGTTTGTAATTACATTTAAATATAATGGATTGGTTTGGTTTGTCGCTCTACGGACATCTTGTGCACATTTTAGGCTAAACAGACCGGGACCTACAGTTTAAAGTGGATTCCGAACCACTACAAACATCCATGACACCGCTGGGACTCGAACCCGAAACCTGTGATACCGAGCGCTAGCCACTCGGCCATTCAGGCCCATTAAATATGATCGATGGGCCTGATGGCCATGTGACTAGCGATCTGGCTCTCGGTGCCCACTGGTTTCGGATTCGCCGAAACCTTGATGGTTGTAGTGGTTCAGAATTCTTTTTAAGCCGTTGTTCCCAGTCTAATATGACTGTAGGGCTGACAAAAGAAAACAGGGCCTACCCCATAAAAAGTCAGCGTCACGGAAGCCAAATCAGTTTTCTACCTACTGGTGCTCCATCGCAACGGAAGCTGCTGCTCCCCCCCCCCTTCCTTCCTTCCATCCGTGAGACCACACGGGCCTAGATGTTGCTGTCTACCAAGTGGGATAAGAGACAAAAACAAATGTAGTGGAAGAACTGAAATAATAATTTTTTTCTTAAATCTGATTATTGAAATATAAATTATTTTAAAAATTCTCGATTTATTAAAATTTAAAAGAACTATTTTAAATGAATCGTTAGTTTTATTGCTGAAAATGGATCACCAGTTTTACGAAAAATTATTTCCTGTCTGCTTGTCTATTTTTGTCTGCATAACATTCATTCGGAAATACTGAAATACTTTAAAATTCTTGACAAATCCTTTACATTTCCTTATTTTTTTTTTAAGAACTTCCGTAAAAAAAGGCTGCTTTCCTCTATTTTCTTCCGTTTGGTAGCGAACACACATTTGGATCCCAAATATACCCATCTATTTTTATCCGATTTCCCATGCCACCTTCGGAATTGTGATTCTACCCCATACCGAATCTTCCGTGGTGCCGAGGAATTTCTTCCCCCCGCTGTGACGCACCGAACGCGGAAAGATTCGAATATGGGGCATTCGGTGCCCAAAGGGGTGCTGCACATCTGAGAGGTCGGAAAGCGCCCCTGGCGTGTATTCTAAGTACGAGCTCTTCTTGTACTGCCTTTTGGCATTTTGGAGTGCACTGCTCTTCCAACACTGTTTTTGTAAGCTTCATTGCGTCCCATTCTTGTTTTGTTTTGTTTTCCTTTAAAGTTTAGGGTGAAACCTTAATTCTTATGAGTAAAAAAGCGCTTTCTTTTGTTAATGGCAGATAAGTTTGTAAAATTATAAGTTGCGTATTTCATTCTTATTTTGAAAAGGCTGGGTATGAATCGCTTTAATACTGCACATGTTTTAATTTTAAAATTATATGAGTTTGATAGCACTGTAGAATATTCTTTGTTTAGTTTGTGAATTAATTTTCGAATGTAGGCTAAGACTGAAAAGAGCATTTAAGAAAAGTTTCTAAGATATTCAATAGAACTATTTAAAATAAAAATTAAAAAGTTGTTATTAAAAATAATTAAATTTTATTAATATAAGATTTATATAGTCAGTTAATTTAAATACGAATATCTTCCAGGTGGATTGAAATTGCCATTTATTATAATAATTACTGTTAAATATTTTTTTTTTCCACTTGGGTGGGTCTTATTGCAACATTTTTAGACTATGTCCATGAACATGTCGCAACATGAACTCGTGCGGTCTCATGGAAGGAAAGAGAGGGACAGCTTCTGTTATGATGGAGCACCTGTAGATAAAAGGTTGACTTGGTTCCGTGTCGTTGAAGAAGGAAGGCAGTGCCTTCCGGGAGAATTTTCAGGAGAAACTACCCCACATTTGCTTATCGTATGTGAGAAAATCAGGAAAATTCCCACAAGATAGTCCGACTAACGGGGAGTGATAACACTATGGAATCTTCTTTTTTTGAAACAGTGTGTACAACAAAGCCGCCAACGGATTAAACCTCGCCAGCGGCGCTCGTTGCCAATGAGCCACGAGTCGGGCTTGCTGTTAAAAAGTAAAATCATATAAAAATATAGATTTATTTATTGTTTTCTCTCTCAAATGGAATAATAAGAACCAGGAATTATTTATCAGAACCGGAATTATTTATCGGAACCGGAATTATTTATCCGGTATGCTTTTTCAAACAAGTACAAAATTTAATTTGTGTAAATGAAGCTTTAACTCATACAAAAATTGAAAATTGAAAAATTTTCACTATGTAAAGAGGAAATTTATTCAAATTTTTAATTTTTATTGATTTATAAATTTAAATACAATTTTTTTTTTTTTACTTTTCGCCATAAATAATTAAACTTTTATAATTATAATAAACTATAATTATTATAAATTATATTTATAATAAACTTTTAATTATTTATGGCAAAATTTGCGCCATAAATAATTGAATTCTTAACTTTCCGTCATTATAATTTTAAGTAAATTCAAGCAAAATGTATAAAGTTTTACATTACAAGTAAAAACAAAACACAAATTATTTAACAGCACAGTTAAAATTTCACAATATTATTTAACATGTACAACAATTTGCGTTTGTTTGGACGATAATTGTTATAAATGACTAAATCGACGATGAACAAACAAATTTCGGAAAAGTAAAAAAAAAACATTTTCAGCATTGATATTAAAAGTATTTTAAAATAAATACACAGCAAATAATATTGGTATTCAAGAAATTTCTGTAAATTGGATAAGATAACACGAAAACTGGTACAATCTATTTTCGGATCGAAATTTCTCTTAACAAAGAACACGAATAATGTTGATTATATACTTTTTAACCGACGATAATAATGCCTTAGGTATTTTTTGATAAGCTAAGTTTACAATCAGATCAGCAACGTATGCGTATTTTCTAATGATTGTCACTCTTACAAAGCGGGTAAAATGTGCATACTATGCACTTCGCGAGTGAAGTTTCTTTTTAAAAAATATGTTGTCTTCACAGATAGGATTATTTTGAAAGGTTTCACAAGACTGCGTTGTTTAAAAATACAAGGTAATGTAAAGGTTCCTACCTCATCTATTGCATAGTTTTATACTGTTTTTTTTTTTAACTTGTTAAGATTAATAGTTTATGCATAGTTTATTTATCCGGTATATGTCAGCATTTTATGCATTTTTGCATTCGATATTTATGTATCACAAAATGTGCAGTTTTGTGTGTCAGTGTGTGCAGTTTTGTGCGCCATCACAATGTGTTTTAACTCTCTCTACAATGTTATGCATAGTTTATTTATCCGGTATATGTCAGCATTTTATGCATTTTTGCATTCGATATTTATGTATCACAAAATGTGCAGTTTTGTGTGTCAGTGTGTGCAGTTTTGTGCGCCATCACAATGTGTTTTAACTCTCTCTACAATGTTTTATAAATTTATTGCCTTTCTACTATTAATGTTATATTGAAGTGTATGTTTATGCTTATTTTATTAAGGAAAAATTTTAAATTTATTTCAAATAAATCCAGTATAAAGAAAAATATGAACTTTTTAAAATAATGACTATTTTGAAATGTTTTTTATTAATTTAAGAGCATTAATTTTTTTTTTCCTGAGTTCAAAGAAGATTTATTGGGACATAACCGGATATGAAACCGGACATATTATTCACGAGCGCTCTAAACAAACGTAATACTTAATTAAATGATACCTAATTAGATTTAAGATATTCCTTAATGCAGATCATTGTGTATCATAAGTCATTGTACCTGCTATCTGAATTAATAAGGAAAAACGTTGAATACTGTGAAATATTTTATATAATGAATTTTATAATGTTTAAGTGCCCGAGTCAGGGCTCAATGGTAACTACATATGTCAGTATGGCTATCACTAGCGGCACATGTCAGCATTACGGATGAGGTTCAATCTGCTAACGGTATTGTTGTAGGAAGTGTTTCAAAAACGAGGAGACTCGATGGCGGGCGTGATGTTCCGCATCTTGCCTCGTGAGTCGGACTACCTGGTGGGAGTTTATCCCATACAATATCCAAATGCGGGGTAATTTCCCTTAAAGGTCCTCCCGGAAGTCCCTCCTTCTTCAGCGACTCGGAGCCAAATCAGACTTCAACCTACGGGTGTTCCTTCTCAACAGAAGCTGCCCCCTTTCCATCCATCCATGTGTAGACTACTCATTGGGTGTCCGTCCCATGTTGCCTGACACTGAGGATTAGTAACAACAACAATAGTGTATAAGTGTTCAATATCTGGCATAAATGTATCCATTATATTCAATATTATTAATATATGGCATATTGATTATTTCATATCTAGTAATAATTTCATAATTTTTTAACATTTTAATGAAAATCTATAATATGTGTAAATGAAGGAATTTATATTAATAAAGTTTTTGCCTTTTTTTGCAGTGGTCGTAAGAGGAGGTCCAGTGCGGATGATGGTGTCATGGACGACTGTATGGCCGCCATGGTGCTCATGAGCCTTTCTTGCAGTCCCAAGTCCCCATGCTTGCCCCCCATTACAGGTGAGATTCATTTTTCATTGAGAATTAAATAATTTGATGACACATAATTAATCCGAAATTTTTAACTGGGTTGTATGCCTAAAAAAACAAATTCTGGACAGATCCCAGATTCAATTGAAATAATTAATCAGTACTGCTGTACATAATTTTTGTTGCGATTGCTGGAAATGTCAAAACTGCTTTTATTATTGATGAGTCTTTTGGAATTAGGATCGATTTTCAAAAAAAAACCTCTTTTTCACGTTCTTACCATTTGGAATTTACATGGCTGCACCATGACTTGTACTTGATAGGTAATTACCGTAACTCTCGACAGATTGTAGAAAAAATGTTAACTTTCTTGCTTATTATTGAGGAAAACTTAGTCTGTATGAGGATAAAAACCGGAAAAACACTTGAGCAATTTTTCTTTTAACTACTAAGTTACTTCTTAGTTTTTTTTTACTAGCCGATCATTTTAATCTAAATTGATTTACTAGCTTTCATTTCAAGGCCTAGTGGCTAAATGACTAACTAAACTCTGGCGCTCGCTTCTACATGTATCAGGTTCGAGTCCCGACTGTGCCATAGACGTTTGTAGTGGTCCGGAATAAACTTTAAATTCTAGGTACCGGTCTAATATGATTGTAGAGCTTTGTGTATAGGCTGATAGCCCTACCCCTTAAAAAGAAAAGATTTCCTGTCTCGAAATCTGTAGGTAGCTGGCCTTGGCCGCATGGGGCTGTTATGCCAATGAAAAAGAAAACGTTTTCATTTCAAAATCAATTAATATTGTACCAAACTTCAATTAATATATTGTGAAGGAAGGATGTTTATTTTATTTATTACATTTAAAAATTCATTTCTGTAAAAACTGAAAAGCTCTTTGAAAATTTGTGGAATGGCAGCATGTTCAAATTTCCAACTACCTTATTTTAAATTGAGTTTCATTATCGTAACACAGAACTATTTCAATTTCATCATTCCAATATTATTTTTTTTTTATTAGAGTGTAATCATTTGCAAAAAAAAAAAAAAAAAAAAAAAAAAAAAAAAAAAAAAAAATGTTACAAGATAAGAAATGCAAATTATTTTTCTTCCCCCAAAAAAAAAAAAAAATCACGTTATGTATGAAACTCCAATTCCGTACTCGATCCAACTTTCACCATGTGATCCCATTGACCAGCGTCGGGGACGTCCCCGTTGAGAATCCACGAGGAAGTGAAGTGAAGAGAGGAGATGTCCCGTCCCACTTCGAATGTTTACACCTGGGAAAAGATGTCACGCCCCATTTCTTCTTCTCCATCTCTCTCTGTCTCTCTTTTTTTTTAATTGCAGCAGTGTAGTGCCCCGCTAAATAGAGCGTCCACCTTCACTTTCTGTGCTGCTCTTCAATGTTCCCGGCGCTGTTGGGTACTTCATTCGGAACGAATGAACTTTCCGGATTATTGGGGAAATCCAAGACTGTTGACCGCCTTTTTCTTAATGCACCGAGTGGTTATTACGGTACGCGCTGAAGATTTACGAGCTAAAATGTGGGATGAAACGGTGGTAAAAGAGTCCTCGGCGCAAGTCGTTCATCCGGGATTTGATCGACATTTCTTCTCTTTTTTTCAAGGAAAAATAAAATAGGTTGGGAATGGAAGTTTTAATGTGTGCTCCTTTAGTTAATCGTTTGTCCTAAAAACTAAATTGTTCATTTGTTGGCGATTATTGGGTCTAATGAGTGATACTTAGGGTTTCTACAGTAGCGTAACTATCTTCTAAGGCTCGTGGCAAATTTTTCGAATGGGGGTTCTTCAATGCAAAGCATCAATATTGTTTTTTCTTTTTAATAAACTACTACCTAAAATACATATTATTTTTGGTTCATATTATAAACTTTTGGGGGCCAGATGGCCGAGTGAAGCGTAGGTTTCAGGTTCGAGTCCCGCTGATGCCATGGATGTTTGTAGTGGTTCATAATCAATTTTAAACCATAGGTCCCGGTCCAATATGGGTGTAGGGCTTACAACCCTACCCCGTAAAAAGAAAAACGTCTCGAAATCTGCCAGTAGGCAGACGGCCTTGGCCCATCATGGGGCTGTTGCGCCATTGATGATGATGATGATCATGATGATGATAATGATAATTATAAACTTTATACTTAAAGGGGGTGTTAAATCAAAATTATCGAGGTTTTTTCTTAGTAAAAATTTTAATTTCTTTTTTCGGGCTTTCTGCTCAGTAAAAGTGTCAATGACGGCATCAAAGTTCAAGTTTCGGGCCATGGAATATTCGATGGAGAGAATAGCTAAATTGTGTCATCTTGTCTTGTCCCATTGAATTTCTTAAATAGGTTTTTATCCATTTTAATTTCGAGAATGGTCGCTCTGCACTAGCCCTAGTCACATGAATTGTTACAAATAACATAAATTCAGTGTATATTTTAGGAAAGCTTGAAGACACAAAATGATTCCATATGATTAATAAATCAGCCAGTTCCCTTATGGAAAAAGCCATAGGGGAACAGGAAAAAAGGCTGGCTGAAAAAATCAGCCAATTCCCTTATTGTTCCATGTATAAAAGTGGAGCGAATCTTTTATTGATTTGAGCGTGTATCCTTTACTCATAGTCTCTCTGCTGGGGCCGGGGCCCGTGGCAATTTGCCCGTCTTGCTACCCTATTGTTATGCAACTGAATTTCAGAACTAAGAATTTTGTTCGAAATCCAACAAAGCCAAACCAAAAATTCTGATATCTACAAGAAAGTCGTTTCCGTTATTTTTAGAAGAAAGAGAAGTAAAGGAAATACCATTTAGTCAAATGCTCCTCAAGGTATGTACATTTCTAAGTGCTATGCCATAATGTGGGTGCAATGTAGTAGGCACCCTGTGGTGCATCCTGAATAACGTTAAATTTGTCATTCTAGTGTAGAATACATTTAAAAACTACGATAACGATGCATTACTGTGAATGGGATATCAAAATATTTTTTACCAGAAACATGATTTTCCCATTATGTCTTAAAGGATCTTTACTAATTTGTTTTAAAGTTAAGCATTTACAAGTTATATATTCCAGATTACGTCAAATTGTATATATTCGATTTAACGTCAAATTGTATATATTCGATTTAACGTCAAATTGTATATATTCGATTTAACGTCAAATCATATAGATGCGATATAACGTTGTTTGGATATTTTGGCTATTGCTACTATCTTGTAATAATCTGCTTTCATAACAACACTTTTAGATAAATTATATTCTGTACAAATTATATTTGTTTCATTTTTTCACCAATTTACATCTCACATCTCAAGTCCTTCACAAGTACAACATGGAAAAAAGTATTTCGGAAAATAGGTGTTTATTAATTATGTTATTTTAATTTGTTTAGTAAAAGGAATTAATTTTTTTTCCTTGGTCCATTTTTATATTTCAAAACATGAGAAATTAAGAAAAAAAACTGCGACATATTTTAAATAATTTATATTAATTGTAGAGATATTTAAAATAATGGTATACTTTAATAACATAATATTAACTAAATGAAGAAAATTATGCTTAAAAAATATATCGTGTATTATTTTTTAAACGTCTTGTATTTTAATCTAGTATTTGATATTATTTGAGTTGGTTTGAGTACAGTCAAACCTGTTTTCGTGCGGGGTTTAAGGACCGCATAAAAGAAATCGCATAAAAAAAATCTTGAAATTTCGATGTGGGATAGTAGCTATGAAATATATTGCTTGCAAAACATTTAAAAAAATTGTGTGGTGAATAGAATCCGTATAAAAAGAATCCCACATAGGAAATATGTAAATCAAAACCTCGGTATCTAGCCCTACCTCGCATCTAATAACATTCGTGGTAATGGAATGATATAATATCAAATGGGCCATCTGTTGAATTTTTTTTTTTATTTTAATGTTATTTTGACAGCTGTCAGTTATTCGCTTTTTGAATTACATTGTGAATTATTTTTTATTCTAATATGTATTTAATGGAATTTTTTTATATATATATCGCACAAAAAATACAAAAGGACCGCATAAAAAGTGGTTGGACTTACTACATATTATATCAATGGCTAATTTTAATACTTTTTTGAAAACAGTCAAACCCAATTGATTAGCTGAGGATTTTTTTTTTTCCTTTCTTTTTTTCCTTCTGATTTCTACTTAAAGAGCAATTGGATAAATTGAGGTAAAGCAGCTAACGCGAACATAAATCTCCAAGTCAAGTCAAGTCAAATAAATTGTTTATAGTATCGTATAAATCAAAACGTAAGTGGATAGTATTGAAATATTTTAGCGAATATTGATTCCATGCAATTTATGCACTAAAAATGATTAAATTCAGATTGCTCTTGGGTAAATCAATATTACTTTGGGAAGGGGTAGAACATATTTTGAGATCAAAATTTAATTACTCTAAATTAATTATATAAGAATAAAAAAACTGTAGTTATTATTGATTCAACATAACCTTTAATCGTTATCTTAACGTTTGTAAAAGAGTGTAGTAAATCCCCTGTTAACATAGTGGCAGCAGCGAGGTAGTGAATCTTCCTGTCAAGGGTCTGCCCACGTGTATCGCGGCCGGTGTGTGGAATGGCGTAACCTCATTTCTCCGAGCGTTATTTACACTGCAGAAGAAAAACATTCCTTCCACTGACTGACAGATGACAAGCCACTGCTAAATTCATCATGCCCTCATTTAGAGCTGTTATGCATTTTCGCTCTTGATCTCTTTTTTTATTATTGGTGTTATCGCCCAACTTTCTACGGTTTTGTTTTGTTCTTTTTTATTTTATTATTTCGAGAAATGTTTGCTCTTTAAGTGAAAGCTGAAATGACGCGGCGGAATGAAGTGTCAATAAAAATTGTCGCTGTTTGCCTGTCAGCCCTAAAAACCTAGAAATCTGAAAACTTGCGAATCTGGTTTGTATGTTAAGTTTATTTTTATGGGTTTTTTTGGTGCACTTCCGTATAATCGAGAGTTTTACACACCTTGTTGCAGTGGTGCTTTATTAAATCTGCTAATTTACTTTCTCAGTTAAAAAAAAAGCACTGTGGGATTAAAAATGAATCAAGTGAAGGCAAAAGGTTTAAAATGGATATAATTTTTTTTTCATAACGTGACAATGTCGCTCTGACACACGGTACCACAGGTTTCGGTTCGAGTCCCAGCTGTGCCATGAATGTTTGTAGTGGTTCGGAATCCACTTTAAACCGTAGGTTCCGGTCTAATGTGGTCGTACAGCGTTGTGTGGGTAGTGTTACTCGAGTCCGTAGCATATCTTTAAGCTACACGTGTCCCCTGAGTAGTGCTAAATGAGTAACAGCGTTCGTCGGTGCAGCCCATGTTGGTTTCTCACAGGGGCATGGTCAATACGACCCAGTCCTCGACACAATTAAAAAAAAACGGGTCAACGGGGTTGTTATATATATTTTTTTTTCATTTCCAATGGCAAATTTTTTTAATGGACATTAAAATCGCCGATGAGTATTGTTTCATTTGAGATGCATAATTGAGAGATGCCAGGCTTATTGTCCGGCGGATTGTAAAGATCTTAGATCTCATAAAGTCCTTCCGGAACTCCAAAACCTAATCCTCACAATCTCAGATTTGTCTTGGATGTTCCCCAATGACATAACTATACCATCTGAGAGCCGTGGCAAATATTTGTGGTGTCCCTCAATGCAAAGTACATCATTGTATTTTCTTTTTAATAAAGTACTACTTAAAATACATATTATTTTTCGTTGATACTGGGTTCGTTCCCACTTTCAATTTTGTAAGCACATATTCAAGAATCAGGGGAATTCCGTAACAAGTGAATTTAAAAAGACCCCAGTGGAACGTGGGTGTCAGCGGGAAACCCCCTTTTTTATTTTGTAAGTACCTATTCCGAACCAGAAATAGGGTAAGTCCCTTGTATCAAGATTACCAGTGCGGATCTATTTCTATTACTATTTACTACCAGATCCGTTATATTTTTTATACAATTGAATACATTTAAAATCTTGATATTCATTTTTTTTAATTTATCACTTAAGTAAATTAAATTTACTAAAGTGATAAAGTAAATTAAATTTACTAAATACAGAATTAATAATTTTTACTTTATTTTTTTAATAATAAATGGCAGGCATTTCCTGTACTTATAGCCTCTCTGCTCGGATACTCGGCCCTTTCAATTTTTAACTTTACAAAGGTTTTGTTTATGTTCGAATTGGGTCTTCTTAATTCTTTTAGTAATTAGTTAGCAGTTTAACGTGGATTCCGAACCACTCACAAACATTCTTGCCACCGCCAGAGTTCGAACCTGTGGTATCAAAGGCCAAAGCCTGGCCGCCTGTTTAATAAGATCACATTTTAAGACGTCATTAGTTTCTTATAATCATGATGGACAATATATGAATTATTTTTGTTTATATTAATTGTTTTGTATATTGTTCAATTTTAAAGATTCAATGAGGACAACATCTAAATAACACTGAAAAACAAATGTTACTTTTGTTTCCTTGCAGTTCTTTAGCTAATATCAGTGTACAATATACTACTTAAATAGAGAACAATAATAATCTGTAACAAATATTTTAAATTAATCATGACAAAAAAAAATACAAATGGGAAATAAGTTGCTGATTGTATTTGCAACAGATTGCGAATCGATTACGAAACTCATAATTTAACTTCCGTTCCGTCAATGTGAAAATCAACGTCTCTTACGCTATTTAACTCCCACTGAATGAACAGCCTCACAAATAACGTTACCATGGTAACCACTCCATTCATGAAAATCTATTGAACGGGGAAAATTTCATGTGTCATGAGTGTTTCCGGGCTAAGTGGTATCTGTTGTTTCACTTTTCTTTTGCATGAGACAACAAGTAAATAAAGTGATTCATATTAATAAATAATGCTTGGTTATATAAGTTGAGAAACCAATATAGAAAAGAAATAAGGTAAAAAATTGTAAAGATATCTTATTTTTGAAAAAAAAGGTTTAAATATTTATTTAACATTTTTAGTGAGAAAAAATCCCAGCGAACCCAACATAACGGGTTATCTACATGATAACGGGGGTATCTACATGATGCTGCGGTCTGATGGCTAATGGGCTAGCTCTCTGGCCCTTAGTACCACAGGTTGAAATCCTGGCGGTGTCATGGATGTTTGTGAGTGGTTCAGAATCCACGTTAAACTGTAGGTCCCGGTCTAATTACCCCAAAGTGTGCACAAAATGACCGTAGAGCGACAAAACCAAACCTGAAAAACTCTAATGTCACTTGAGTATATTGGTAGTGAATAGTCGATAGGGCCGACTCAGACTTGACTAAGCTATTCAAAGGCAATTTTGGTTTGGTTTGATTGGTCGCTCTACGGTCTTTTTTGCACACTTTAGGCTAATAAGTCCGGTTCTTTCTGTTTAACGTGGATTCCGAACACCTGTAGGTCCTGGTCTAATTAGCCCAAAGTGTGCACAAAATGACCGTAGAGCGACAAACCAAACTAAACTACATAATGCTGGGAAATTCTTCTGTTGGGCTCAAAGAGGGAGGAGGGATAATAATTATAAAGATGATGTGCACAAAAATTAAAAAAGTTTAAAAACATATTTTTTAATCAAATAATTTTTTAAACCGATTAACATTGTGATAAGACCAAAATTTTCGTTGGAAAAACGTAAAAGAAGAGCTCAATTCAATATTTTTGTTAAAATTAACAAATGTCAGAAATAACTTTTAGGCGTCAAGCGGTTTTTTTAGAGCATGACGTTCGGAGTCTGTTCAGGCTTTTGAACTTTATTTTTATTTTTAAACTTTTCGTTTGCGTGTGCGAAATATTTCCCTTTTGTTAAAAATTTAAAAAAAGAAATGAAAAAGGAGAGAAAAGGTCACGTAATCGAAAATGAATTCGAAGACCTTTTCTAGGCCCCTCACTGGGGGGAAAAAAGAAGATGAGGGTTTCTCGAGTTCATAGCCTCTGATGAAATCAGTTCTGTTGCTAGGCAGAGGTTGAGGTGTTTTTTGACACTTGAATTTAAAATAAAATTGTCTGAAGAAGAATTTACACTATTTTGTATTATCTTTTTGTTCTTTTATTTTGTGAAATTACTTCTGATATATATTGATAATTTAGTTCTAAAAGGGTTTAAAAACAATTCAGGTAATTTTATTTTAAATTTTCTAATGACCTGATAGTCAATGTCCTGGCATTTGTTTAAAAAAAAAACTTTATTTTTAATCATTTCGTAGTTTAAATTATAATTTCAAACATTGCTATGCTAGCCTGAATTTAACAAGAGTGCTTGCTGCTATATATTCAGCATTAATACATTATATACAGTTGGTTAACTATTTTACATGATAAATTGGGGCCAGAATGGCCGAGTGTGTAGAACTCTGGCGCTCGGTGCCACAGGTTTCGGGTTCCGAGTCCCGGTGGTGCCATGGATGCTCGTAGTGGTTCGGAAACCACTTTAAACCGTAGATCTCGGTCCAATATGACTGTATGACATTGTCGTTGTGGTTCTTTTTTTAAAGAAATGTTTTTTTATGTTAAAAAGACTATTCATTCAAAATATTTTTTTTCAAAAAAGAAAAAAAATTTAATCTATTATTATTTTCTTAACCTTACTACATTTAAAAATATTTCTCACTTAATATCTGTGTTATTTTAAAATTTATGAAAAAACTTTCCATAAGTGTTCTCTGTTTACATTTTTTTTTAAAGGCTTCACCAATTTTATAAAATTATCCTGAATCTTTATCTATAACTTTAAAACTTCATTGTGCATAACTTATCACTCTTACGTAAACGTCTAAACCATATCAGAAAGACTTCACACGTACAAACCGCTCCCCCATTGACAGTATTTGACCTTCCCAATCGAAGTGTTGCAATACAAAAAAAGCGTCCCCCTAAAACGAGTTCTACTATTGTTCAGATTCTTTTTTTCTACCTGCTCGTCCGTTGTTGCAAGAGAGGCACCGCCCCGGGGCACACAGGGGCGTACGTGCGATCCTGCACGCGAGGAAGAGCCACCCCATTCCATCCGTTAGGGACGTTCGCCTCTCTCTCTCGTAGCCGAAAGAGTTATTCATCCAGAGTTTTGGGGACGCCGCCGAGTTCGTCTCTCGGGTTCGTCAACCAAGGAGATCGGCGAGCTTATTGGGCGATCACTCGGTGATTTCTTCGGGTGTTTGACCGGGAAGAGGGATGGTGATTCTTTACCTGCTGTGACAGACGGCGACTTGGAGGAGGTTTGACAAATGGGGGAGATATGGATGAAATGTTAGCAGTCGGAGTGAAAATGGATTTAAAAAAAGGTCGTCGGGATAGGATTATTTAGTTGTTTTGTAAAAGCTTAATTGCTGATTGACATTAATTAATTTAATTGGGAATAGGATGATAATAGCTTATTTCTGTTTAAGGTGGTATGTTGTGGATGGTTCGGTTTGTCGCTCTACGGTCATTTTGTGCACACTTTAGGCTAATTAGATCGGGACCTACAGTTTAACGTGGATTCCGAATCACTCACAAACACCCATGACACCGCCAGGATTCGAACCTAAAGTCTGTAGTACCAAAGACCAGAGCGATAACCAATTGGCCATGGAGATACAAGGTTGTAGTGGTCGAAGAATCTGCGGTATTTCGGTATTATGAGGGCCTGATGACCAAATGACTACTTACTGTCTGGCGCTCGGTGATACAGGTTTCAGATTCGAATCCCGGTGTTGTCATGGATGTCCGTAGTGGTTCGGAACCCACTTTAAACTGTAGGTCTTCAACTCAATGAACAATACAGGAACATTCTATTATAAAAAAAAACATAGCAATAACTTCATTTAATTATATCTATTGTTAAATATTCTTTGGATAATGCAGTTGTTGTTTTAATTATCCTGCAGTTGTTATTGTTCAGCTAATAATAGTTTCCAATTGAATTGGCAGTTAATATGTTTCTTTTTTGTTACATTAAAAAAATTGTAGTTTGAAATTTAGTACATTAACGCTAGATATTAATTATAACGTAATCTTTTTGCAGATAACAATCTTTTTACAATTAGCAGCTAATCATATTAACTAGAAACTTATCATATATTTTTATGTACAAAACATTTAATTCTACGTAATATAAGTTTTAAAAAAAACTGAATTTAACTAGAAAAGATTTTCCGAAATTGGTTTAAAATCAAATAGTATTTATGGGTTTTTTTAACAGGATTAAATTTCTTAAAATAATCTTCATTAAGGGGCCTGATAGCCGAGTGACTTGCTCTCGGTGCCATGGATGTTAGTGGTGGTTCGGAATCCACTTTAAACTGTAGATCAAATTCTCATTTGATTGTAGAGCATTGGGCATAGAGTTGACAATCTTATCCCGTAAAAAGAAAACGTCTCCTGTCTCGAAATCTGCCAATAGACGGAAGGCCCTTGTCCTACCATGGGCTGTAGTGCTAGGAAGTTAGTTTTATTTCGGTGTTATGAATGGATTTCACGACCATGAATAATTAATATTAAATAGTAAAGTAATATGTCTATAATATAATATATATAATATAATATAATATAATATAATATATAAGTAATATAAAGTAATAGTAAAGGATTATTTTTATAAGTATAGACGTAAAATAGCAGAAAGGATTACAGAAAATAATATTTTTTGTACGCTAAAAATAGCTTCTTGTAGAAGATGTAGTATGGGGGTTGACGAATAGTTTGAATTGGCATTTCAACCATTCGTGATAGGGATAATTATTGGAGTGAAATTCTTGAGCTTGATCAGAAAGATTAGAATGTCAACTGTTCATAAAAGATATCGATACAGCCAATCTTATAATTTGGACTGTTAAACTGGAAACGTAAGGTAGCTCATTGTTTCTGTCAAAGTGTCATGTAGTAAGAGATAAGAATTCGGTCAACACGCTAATTGAAGTGACATATCGAGAAGAAGTAAGAATTGAGATGATAGAAAGTTTAGATTGAAGCTGCTCAGCATAAGAACTAAAGGACTATGATTCGAAATTCTTATGAGGGTATTAATTATTTTGTAAGGATACGTATAAATCATTACGTAAAGAGATTTTTTTTTTTAATTTGGTTTTGCCAAAGTATAAAATTCTTGTAGACTTTGTATTTGTTCGTTAAATAAAAGGTTATTTTTTACCTTCGATTTTTATCTTTCTTCTCGGAACACATAAGCAGATGCATCATCGTATAATTTTTATGATTGTATCTGACGCTAATGATGAACTATCTACAGAGGTATACAAACTGTTACAAGAATTTCTCTAGATTAGTTAGCTTCTTAGTTATTATTAAAAATATAGAGCGAGAATTTTGACTTAGCAAAGTGAAAAAAAGAACTTCATAAATAAAATATAACTATTTTATTTATTCTGGAACCAAAGTAATATGTCATCATCATCATTGGTATAACAGTCCCATGGTGGGCCAAGTCCGTCTGCCTACTGGCTGATTTCAATACAGGATATGTTTTTCTTTTTACGGGATAGGGAAACGCTCAACAGTCATATTAAAGCCTGGATCTACGGTTTAAAGTAGATTCCGAAAACACTATGGCTATGCTTCCACTACAAACATCCATGGCACCGCCGGAACTCGAACCCGAAACTTGTGGCATCGAGCGCCAGTGCGCTGGTCACGTGGCCATCAGGCCCAAAATAACATATAAGTCGATATTCTAAAAACAATTCTTTTTCCTTTGAATATTTTTGTTTAACACCTTAATAAAAAGAAACTAAATGACTAGAATTTCCTATATCTGTAAAAAAAATCACGTTATGATAAGATTCCATTTTGATAAACGTCTACTATCTTTTAAATCTGGAGCAAAACACTTTTATTTATCGTACCCTGTGACTGTTCTTTTCCGTGCAGCACGCGTCCACGACACATACGTGCAGCGTTCCTATTCCTTTACTTTATAAACTTGTCAATCGACGAATTGTGTGGAACTCAGCACTGTAATTCGGCTACTTAACAGAATCGGGCGATTGTTACTTCCCAGAAGAAAAAAAAGGCGAATAAGATAAACATCTCGTGGTTCCGAACCGTTCCACTGCGCGGTCACCGTAACGACTTAACCGAAGGAAAAGGAAGGGTTAAAACACAGAGTGAATGGTGTCCGTAGTGTCCTCGAGCATCAGTGCTTCTTGTCCTCTTTGTCCTTTTTACTAGACATTCATAAAAAGAGGATGTATTATAAAATTTGGAATTCTAGAGATTCCTTCACTGTCATGATCGCTGAGCAAAAATAATTACTTGCAATGTCAGTAATTATTAGTAGTTTGTGATAATATTTGTGAAAACGCATTTCTTTTGTTGTTCTACTGTTTTAAATACTAGAAATGGATTGAAAAATTACATTGAAGATGGGATTTTTATATTGTCATTATGACAATCTGATTGTAATAAAGCATGTACAGGTGGTTATCAAAATAATGGAAACATCTGTGAATAAATGTGACATTTAAGAATGTGCTTCGTAAGCATTAAAATGTAATCTTAGCTACCAGTTTCTTTTAATATAAAAATTATATGTCATGAAGTAGCATTAGTAAAATTGTATATGTCTTGGAATTTATCAAAAACCTTAAAATGTCAGGCCTCTACAGAGTGACATACATGTCAAATTGTAGGAGCAGCGCTCAATCAGCATCTGTATTCTTCAATATCAATTATTACAGTTAGGAGGCACGTTCATGAGCAGGACACTTACGATAGTGCAGCAATTCTCAAGCCATTTGCCAGATATGTTAATGCCAAAAGTCGTCTACAGTGGTGCCACACTCATAAAACCTGGTTGGTCGATTGATAAGTGGAAGACCGTTATATGGCCAGACGAATCATCTTTCACACTTCTTTTCTAGAAAAATCTCATTTTTACTTTGAAATAAAATTGCCTTCGCTTTCACCAAACAATTTTAGAACAGTTTATATTATTTAATTATATAATTATCAGCCAATAAGAATAGAGCGTTAAATAAATTTTAAAAAAGCAATTAGAAACGTTAAAAGTGGTCAAGGAAACTAAAACTGATCGAAGAAAGGAAAAAAGGGATCAAAGGAACGAAAACTCCCACTACCCAAAACAGCACCCATAGTTTTATGGGTAAATATGGTGCAGAACTCGTTGAAAGGAAGTAGTTAACTAAATAATCACCGGTGAGCGAGACCAACCCAGAAAATGTAGGTTCTATTTCTACGGAACTACTTCGTCACCCTCGAAATAGAAACAGTTGCATCTATTTAGTTGCTGCAACTAAATAATCACCAATGCACGGATCTACATTAAAAACATTATTTTTCGTTTTTGCTACAAACAATTTTTCCAGAAAAGTGACCAGTGAACGGGAAGCTTAAAATACAGTACAGTAAACACTCTTGAATCCGGAGCCAGACCACTGCTGCTAAATTAGCGATTTTGCCGGATTATCAAACGTCAATATAATTTTAAGGGAATATCATAGATAAGTTACTCTAATTTAATAACTAACTTTAACAAGCAACCGAATTGACACAAAAAAAAAAAAATCCAAAAATGAACGATTCGATCGGTGCCAAATTATCGAAATACCGAACCATCGAATGCCGGATTAAAGAGCGCTTACTGTATCACTGTCGAAATTAATTATAATTCTTCAGAATAGCTCCAGAATCAACATAATAGTTTCTTATGCATTTTTAAATTTTTTATTAAATTTCAAACTTTTTTATTTCCGAATCACTTTTACTCATAATAGGTTAAATATAGGATAATCGATTGTATTTATTGTTTATTGAACGCAGTTACGAAACGAATAACGAACTAAAACTCAAGTGTAAAGCCACGGAAGTTGCAAAAAAAAAAAGCGCCGCGGAAGCAGCAGCTCCCAAATCTCACTTCTTTAACTATTCCCCTCATTGTTTTTGCACTGGTGAGAAGCGGCAACCTTGGAGGCGACCTTGAGCTTTCTGCCGATTCGTTTTGCTTTTGTTTTATTAAGTTATTTTTATGTGCGGAACGTCAGGATTAACGAGCGATTTCTGCAGCTTGCTTCGAAGGACGCGAGTCCTTTTTGAAGGCTTTTTTATTCTCGCGAATATAAAAGTTATGAAAAGGCTGTTTTTTGTAGATCGCGGAAACGGCAACAGTTGTTTGAAACGAAATTTATAAACATGATCCTGGAAATTGAAAATAATGGCTTGTCAGAATCTGTGTTGTGTGTGTGTTGTTGTTGTCGCATCGGTTGTTAGAATTGTCCTAACAATGCACACACACACTTCATGGAATGCTGTTAAGTGGTTAAGAAATCTTTTTTTTTTCTTCAAAGAATACTAGTTAAATGAGCATTATTTATTTAAAGAAGGACATGTGTTGTTTGTTTATGTGCTAGTACTTTGTGATTATATATTGTTTGTGTAATTTTTTGTGGAAAAAGTGATGATATTATCATCTGCACGGTTGCAAGAATTACTTGCGCAGGTTATTCTGAAATAGAATTTTTATTCGTTGTTGTTGCCTAACAGGTTGCCAAATTATCTTTTAACAATTTGCAAAAAAAATTATGAAATCATCCAAAAACAATGTCTGGGAAATTTTTAGTTTTGCCTTATAATATTTAAATTATTAGTTGTTTACCTATGAATTCACATAGAATACATTAATGAAAAAAATGTAATTAATTAAATTTTTAAATGTATTTAAATTCATTTTAAAATCCTTTTGAAAATAAATTCCATTTCTTCTACAGAATAATCTAAAATAAATTTATAAAAATCAAAGATTTTATAAACTTTTTTCGCTCACTATTTTTCATAAAATTTAATGTTTAATTTTATTTTATTATTTTGAAAGATACTAGTTTTTTCGAAGAACTAATGTAGTAATTACTAACATAGAAACAAAAATTTAAGGAGAAAAATCATTAAATGTTTTGTAACCTAATGCAGAAAGTCAATGTAGATTGTTAAAACTAATATACATTAAATCAATGGTTCTCAAAGGGTGTGGTATGAATTCAAATATAAAAATAAATATAGTTACTCTTTTGCTGGACAGTTTTTCGTTCAAAGACACTTTCATTATATACAACTGACTTTTGTGATCGCTTTTTTTTTTTTTTCTTTCAACATTTATTCATGTAAAAAGTACCAAACAGCTATAATGTGCCAATGTTTCCAAGAAAGTAGGAGGTGTAACTTCTATGGTGAGCTAATTCACCTGAAGCGTTAGCGCCTGTATGATTTTCAATGCTAAAAAATTTCCATTGCAGAGTATGAGACTCCAATGTCTGTAAATAGTACTCTATGAAGGTGATCATCTAACATTAACTGAAGAAGAAAAATTATTAGTTATATCCATCCGATGGAGGGTTGAGGAATTATTTCTTGAAACGTGTTGGATTTCTATAAAACAAGAATGAGCATCACTATCTAAACTACAATTTTCGACGTCATATGTATGTGAATTAGGATGTAAAAAGAAATTAAATCTTCCATGTATTGACGAGGGAATGATAGTTTGCCTTTCAAATACTACATACCCAAACATTGAAGAAATCTATAGGATACTTCAGACTCATGTTTCTCATAAACACATGAATAAATTAACTTAAGGTGTTTTTTTTTATCGCATTATTTTTTTTTCCCTTTAATATTTGACTTAACTAATTTAGTTCACAGCAATTTATATATAGTACATCTACAATTATTTGTAGAGTTTTAAATGCACCCTGACTTCAAAATATTTGAGAACCACAGCATTTAATTAATAAAATAAACAAATAAAAATTATTAGCAAAATATCATAATACAAAACTAAAACATTTAATGTTCTATAAATATGAAATCCATTGTAATTGTAATTGTTTTGTGTTTTCAAATTTTATTTGGTATATAACTTTGTTGAATAAACTTTTTCTGTAACTAAAGTCAATCCTTTAGAATTTTTTTTGTTGTCTCTCCATAGTGTGCGTTTTTCCTCGTTCGAGGTCACAGTTAAGAGTCAATTATTTTGCTTAGAACATCTGCATATTCTCTCCAACTGACTCACGGTCACATGACACGGGTCTTGTGAATGCTCTATTTTTGTCTGTTTACCCTTTTATCACGTGACCACGAGCTCCCTTTTAGCTGGGATTTGATGATGAAGTTCATAAATCACTAAATATCCAATGCCACATTTTTATCACAAGTTTTTTTATTTAATCCACCAACAACAAAAACCTAACGAAAATTATATCAACAATGAACAAGGCTTGTCTTTAAGGGGCGGGCAGTGGTACTCTATCTAGGCTTATTTTGCTGTGAGTGTCCTCCACTTACTCAACGAAGAGTGTCGAAAATGCGAAGCGAAAAATTATTCTGTTTGCTTTTTTTATTTTATTTTTTTTAATTCGCCACCACTTCCGCGTCTCAAAATCATTTTTTCTTTCTTTTTTATTATTCCTCGTGTTATTTCTTCTGTGCATGCCCTTGAACGCAGGTCGGATTTCGCCCGTCGCGCATGCGCATCTCCTGTTGACAAAATAAACATTAAAAAGGAACTGTTTTGTAGGAATAGGCACCTTTTTCTTATTGTCAAAAGTGATATTAAAGAGTGAAAAAAAAATCCAATTATGCAATAATTTATAAAAAAAAATGTTTTCTTTTTTTTCCCCTCGAGATATTGAATTAATGTTTATCGAACTCTGTTTGCTGTGAGCGGATAGATCAACAATTCGTGATGTTTTGGTGAAAGAAAAAACATGCTGTGTTTTTTGTTTACTTCTACGATCAAAAATGTTTATGAATAATACTGCCAAAATAAGCAAAACTTTTCATTTTTATTTTTTTATTGTTGGTGGCGTATTCTTTTGGTGCTATTTAGCCCCTGGAGGCTCCATCTCCGATACGATATGGTAAATACAGTTGAAGCAATGAAAATTGCCCGGAATATATTTACAAATGTAATAAAATTAATTTACAATCATAAACAAATAAAAGAAAAAAAATATTTAAAAATTAGATTAGAAATTAAATTAAAATTTTGCGCGGACGTTTTAAATCATAAACGCTATTCGAACAAAAATTAGTAAAAATCGTAAGAATTAATCTCCTGGATTGCAGTATTTTCATGATTAATAAGCATGTCAAAAAGTTTTAATCGAGAATGTTTTTTAGAAGGAAATCTTTTAAAAAAGGAATGTTAATAGCTTTTTATATGTAGATATCAGAATTGCACATGAATCATTTAGCAGAGGTAATTTGGCTGATAGTGATATTTTGTAAAGTTTCAAGCGTTTTTAAGTTAAATTGAGCTGTATAGGATCAGACCGGCAAGCGTACGTGAGAATTGAGTGCGCGCTAGTCACTCGACCATCAGGCCCCCGCTCTAATATGACTGGGTTGGGCGTAGGGTTAACAACCCTACCCCATAAAAGAAAAATATCTCCTGTCTCGAAATCTGCCAGTAGGCAGACGGCCCTGGCCTACCATGGGGCTGCTGTGCCAATGATGATCTATTTTACACTATAGTTTTTATTAGCATGAAATTGTATCTGCTCTGCATTGATGATGTTTTATTCATAATACGGGCAATGCGATTTTTATTTTCTGATGTCTTTTCTTCCTCTGCTAGATACGTATAGAATTACTAAAATTTATTCTTTATTCTAATTTTGACCTACGTTTACCTACTTCGACACGTGCTTTTTCTATTTTGCCAACCGTAACGCCAAACATTTTTTTTTTCTAATCAAGAAGCAGTGAAATCTTTTTTATCATTAAAATAAAGAGACACGAAAATATGTATTTAACTCTGACCCTACTTCAAAATAAGAAAGGAGTTGGTCAACTTCATGACCAGTGATGATTAGCGTTCGATTTCCATCTGGTCAATCTATCCGTTGACCTAATTGCTTTTATTTAGTACCGCAAATCTCGTTTTGTTTTTCGGGGCACATGGTATTTTTAACCAGCAATGACACGGAACTTGCTATTTAATCGCTTTTGTTGTAGCGTTGCTCTTCGGACGTTTTGTAGGAAATGTTTTATTGGGGCTTTTTGTTCAAGTATTGTATGACCTTATCCTTGCAGGTATTATTAGGTTGACTAGAGAGCTATTATTCTTGAAATTACAGGGTTTGTTTATTAGGAAGACAAAATTAATTGTGTTGATTGAGATTTATTTTTTATTAACAATGACTGATGGATGTGTTGTTCAGTAAGAAAGCTAATTAAGGAACAATGAGTGTGTATTATGACTTGTTTATTAATTGCTAATCAGTATTTACACAGTCATCTGTACCTCCGGGATGTATTACAGGAATTGTAAATTTTGTTTTATTGACATTGTTTAATGAATACAATAATAGTTCTGGGAATAAAATTATAGTTAGCGATTACCATAGGTCATATTTTTATTGATTAACAATTAATATTAACTACAGTCTATCTTTTTTTTTATGAAATAATTTTAAAAAGATTATTTTAATAAATTTAGTCCTGCTAATAAAACTCATAGGTACTTTTAGATTTTATAAACATTCAGAAAAATCTTTTCTTTTCATGAAAAAAAAATTTTTTTTAAATTCATATCACCATCATTGGCGCAACCGCTCCATGGTGGGCCAAGGCCGTCTTGCTCGCTGGCGCCCAACGCTCTACAGTCAAATGAGAATTCGACTTACGGTTTTAAGTTTATTCCGAGCCATTACGTTTGTAGTGGCGCTACTAGTAGTACTACATCCATGGCATCTCCGAGACTCGAATCCGAAACCTGTAACACCGAGCGCTAATCACTCGGCCATCAGGCCCGTTAAGAAAGATTACTGTAAGAAATTTAATTCTATTAATAAAACCCTTAAGTACTTTTTGATTTTAAACCAATTTACGAAAATCGTTTTTAGTAAAATTCAGTTTTTTTTAAACTTATATTACGTAGAATTAAAAGTTTGTACATAAAAAAGCTTTTCCTATAATATTTTTATTCGTAAAAAGTAATAATAAATATAAACGTCATAATAAAGGTTATAATAAATATCTAACGTTAATGTACTAAATTTCTAAATACAAAATTTTTAATGTAACAAAAAAAAAACCATATTAGCTGCTGTCAATTGAAAACTATTATTAGCTGAACAATAACAATTGTTGGATCATTAACACAGCAACTCCATTATGCAAAGAGTCCTTAACAATAAGCAGAATTAAATGAAGTTATTGTAATGTTTTTTTTTGTTGTTGCTCTTTTGATAGAATATTCTGTTATTGTTCATCGAGTTGAAAATCATTAAGTTTGTTCGGAGTTAATTGTATGTTACCTATGATCATTTGTTTTTGGATTTTGATTATCTGTGACAACAAGTTGATTTGCTTTTAATGGATAATTCAATTTTCAACTCATGTAATAATGATTAACGTCGCATATTCAATTATCTGTTGCGGTAGGTTTATTTTGGAAACTTTTAAACGTATTTTAAAATTTTTAATTAAATTTATTTAAAAAATAATTTAAAATCTTAATTTTATGCTTCAATACATTTAAAGATAAAATTAAGACATCAATAATTATTTGCGTGCTGTTGCAGTTGTACTAATGCAAAATATTAAATTGCATTTCTCACTGAGCATATGCTTGTTTAACTGAGCACGAGAAAACTAGCAGATTGAATAGAATGATATGCTTTTTCTTTATGCTTCAATACATTTAAAGATAAAATTAAGACATTAATAATTATTCGCACGCTATTGCTGTTGTACTAATGCAAAATATTAAATTGCATTTCTCACTGAGCATATGCTTGTTTAACCGAACACGAAAAAACAAGCAGATTGAATATAATGATATGCTTTTTCCTTATGCTTCAATACATTTAAAGATAAAAGTGGGCATCAATAATTATTTGCACGCTATTGCAGTTGTACTAATGCAAAATATTAAATTGCATTCCTCACTGAGCATATGCTTGTTTAACTCAGCACGAAAAAACTAGCAGATTGGATATGGTGATATGCTTTTTCTTTTCTTTTATGATTAAATTTTCTTTAATATTTTGCTGATAATAGTGGATAAGCATATTCTACGTTATTACAGTTGTGCTAATATAAAATATTAAATTCCATTTCCCACTGTGTATATGCTTGTTTAACTGAGAACGAAAAAACAAGCAGATTAAATGTAATGATATGCTTTTTCTTCTCTTTTATAGGTAAAATTGCTTTAATATTTTGTTAATTACAGTGAATAAACATACCCATTAGCTTATTTCCTTTAAACGTTAGAAGAATATTTTGAGTAGAAATTCTGTTTAAAAAAGACCAATTTGCGCGAATTGATAAGGTCTTCTTTCAGTGGATATCACCGACGAAATCATAGGATTTCTCGTTAGATTTTATCTGGAGATAACCGGACAGGAAACTCGTCATTTCCTACATTCCATCGGTCATTCCTCGTTCCCTGAACGACCTATCCGGGAAAAATATTGTTGGAGTCCCAAAATACTTTTCCACAGTATCGGCAAAAGGCCGCACCGAAATAGACTGCTTGTCTTCCAAGTTTTCCCTGTTTTTTGTCAGATTAAACCCAGCGCACGAGTCACGTGCAAAGAAAAAGAAGAAAAAAAAAAGGAAAAGAAAAAGCAATTTTGTGGAGAGGAAAGGCATATCCTCGACATCAAAATGCTGTTTACATGCTGTTGCTAGTTTTAGTGCTGTTTGGTTTTAGAAATATAATGACATGGAGTTTTGTTGTAGTTTGTAGCACCCTGTCACAGTTTGATTTGGGGTATTTGTTTGTCTCTTTTTGAAATGCATAAGTTAAAATCAGAAAAAGAAAGAAAAAAATTATATTCTTAAAAGACAAGTGTATAGTGCTAAAGTAATATTCTTAGTTCTTTTTTTAAAATTGCTGACAGGGAAATCATTTGTAATCATCATTTATAGATTCACAAAATTTATATTACCAAATCGTGCCCTAATTATGAGAAGAGATTTGATAGTAGTAGTGAATTTAAATGGGGGAGGGGAGGGGGGCATGATGACCGAGTGACTAACGCTCGGTACCAAGGATGTTTGTAGTGGTCCGTAATCCGCTTTAATCCGTAGATCTCGGTCTAATATGACTATAGAGCTTTGGTTGCAGGCCTGACAATCTTATCCTGTAAAAAGAAACCATCTCCTGTCCCGAAATCTTCCAGAAGGCAGATGGCCTTGGCTCACCATGGGGAAGTAAATTAAAGTAGATTACATTAAAAATTGCAACACAATTTGCTAGTATATTTACTTCATATATCTTACAAATTTAATTGACAAAGAAATATTTTCAAACTAAATTTAGGTACCATACTTAAATAAATAAACGGGCCGTTTTAATAGTAAGCGCGTAGGATTTCTGAATCAAGAGAGTACAATTTGGAACCCAGTAACTGAGGTGAACCTAAAGTTATCTTACTAACGCTAGAAAGAAGATTGATATATATCTCCATCGGAAGTAAAAGAATATCCAAAATGGGCGTCCTGATGGCCATTTGGCTAGCGCTCTAACCTTGGGTACCTCAGGTTCGAATCTCTGCATGGATGTTTTGTTAGTGGTTCGGAATCCACGTTAAACTGTAGGTCTCGGTCTAATTATTCTAAAGTGTTAAAAAATGACTTTAGAGCGACAAAAACAATCCAAAATGTCTTTCATGAGATGAAAGACTGGGATCAACTCTTGTTTCTTTGACATTGTTACTTTTCGTAAGACGTCAACAAGTTTCATAGATTCATAATCTGTATTGAAAACTTGCATTATCCAGAATTAATAAAAAAATATATTAATTTTATTTATTAATATATTTTATAGTCCATTTTCAATTTTTTTTCCTTCGCATGCTGCTATGTTTTTAAGCAATTATTAAATCTTTTTCAATCTCTTCAAATGAAGTTGAAATCTTTTCAAGTCTTAAATATTCCATTTCTTTAACAATATCTACTTTAACTATTGAAACATGCTGAGTTTCCACATCCTTTTATTTCCTTATATCATCACTGCTTGCATCCTCCCTTTTCTCTTTACGTGACAACTTGTTCCAGAAGATCGTAAAATAATAATAAATAAGTTAGTCACACCGCCGCAACGGTTCTTTGTTGCATTGTGTTGCATGCAAGGAGGTGGCCGTAAACCAAAATGTGTCGACACGTCCCGCGGATTTTAAAGCTCTTGTTTCAACAAATCCAGGACTGCTGCAGACAATAAAGATTAAAGTTCTACAAGTCGTTTTAAAGGATTTTGAGTTGTATATCCTCCCAAGAGGATCGATTCTGGTGAACAGGTTGGCCAAAATTTCCGGCAACGCCCACCCGATTCCTTTGCTCACAGTTTTTGCTTGTTATTTTAACGTCAAGGACAAGACAAGGACGCCCAGCTGTCTGCCAGTCCACAGGAGAACACCTGAAGGAAAGGAACGAAACAGGAATCACTCTTCCAGGCTTCGATTTTTCTGCCTTGTTTATTGTCGCCTTGTTTATCCGACTGGTTTATTTGGGTGGTTTAAAAATTCACCACACCGAGATTGGCACCCGGAGCACGCCCACCCGAAAAAAAAAAAAAAAAAAAAAAAAAAGAACGCGATGAAATAATAAACAAGTAATATATAAAAAAAAAAAAATTTTAGCGTCAATTCCTACTTTTTTTTTCACCATATTGTTGAAAGTCCTTTATAAATAATTTTCATTCATTTTTCAATTCCTTCTATTAACTCACACTCTCCCTATATATATATATCTTGTTCAAATTTTCAATCGTTCATAAAATACTTTTTATTCCTCCACTCAAGTTCAAATACATTTTTTTTTTGAACTTGTAGTGGAGGACACTGGATGTTAATACAGTTTTTTCAAATATTAATTCAGTAATTAAATTTAATTAATTAATTTTAGTTTTATTTAGATTTAAGTTGCATATATCTATCAATAGATGGCGCCAGATAAACTTAAAAAAATGAATGAAAATTATTATTTATAAAGGAATATAGTGAAAAAAAGTAGGAATTGACTTTAAAAAAAATTTTTTTTTTTTTTATTACTTGTTTCAGCTTATCTGGTAGATATATGCAACTTAAATCTAAAAAAAACTAAAATTAATTAATTAAATTTAATTACTGAATTAATATTTGAAAAAACTGTGTTAACATCCAGTGTCATCCACTACAAATTCAAAAAAATGTATTTGAACTTGAGTGGATGAATAAAAAGTATTTTATGAACGATTGAAAATTTGAACAAGGTATATATAGGGAGAGTGTAAGCTAATAGAAGGAATTGAAAAAATAATAATGAAAAAGGGCTGGTTTTGAAATGGGGAAACTAATATTAGGCATCTGTTTTGTGTGTGTGAGTCTCTTTAGATTTATTTTCGGTGGCGTGAATCGCTGTTGAGTGAATGGTGAAACTATTTACAGCACACACAATGCAGGGTGCCGGATTTCGGTTTTTGGTTTGAATTATCACTTAAAACTTTTAGCAGCTTCATTCAGTACCGCATGCAGCGAGCATTCCGACCTACTTACTTGTTTTCGATTACTAAGAAAGGGGTAATTTTTTTCCTCGCTTTCATTTCGCCCTCTTTTCCTTTTGTACATTATGCAGTACTGAAGTGCAATAAACTTTATTGGTGTGCCGTTTTTCATTTGTGTCTGTGGGATGGAATACAGAATTAGACGTACGCAATTTTGTTATTGTTATTATGTTGTAATATATGCATTTATTTTGTATTCTGTTCTTTCCCTTATATATCAATGTTTGTCATTCATTTGGGATGATACCATACGTAGGGAGGAGGGGAAGAAAAACGTTAGTGTCGATTAGTCTATGTAGTCCTTCAACGTGATATTGTACTGCGAGTTGTATTTATAATAATCTTTAATGAAAGTTTTATTACATTTATTCGGCAGCCATTTTTTTACATTAGTGATATCGTAAATAATAAACAATGTTGCAAAAATACCCTATTAATTTTGGAAAATTATGTATAATTTTTTTTCATTGCTGATCGTTTTGATTGATTGAAGTCAATTAAGCGTTTATATAAGACTTGTGAGGACCTGATGGCCACGTGACTTGCGCTCTGGCGGTTGGTGCCGTAGGTTTTGGGTTCGACTCCCGGGGATGTTTGTCGTGGTTCAGATTCCATTTAAACCGTAGGTATCGGCATAACATGATTGTTGAACGTAGGCTGACAGCCCTACCCCGTAAAAAAATAAACATCTCCTGGCTCGAAACCTGCCAGTAGGAAGACGGCCTTGGCCCACCATGGCGCTGTTGTACCAATGACGATGATAACACTTGTGGAATGTAATTTATATAATTAATAATAATTAAATAATAACAATTTGAAATTATTAACCTAAATATTATTTAAATTTCATAAATTTTGAGTTTCTTGTGAAAGTTCCATAAAATATAAATTCAATATATTTCCTTTTTTATACTTCTTTTTATGTAAAAAATATTAATAACTTAATCAAAAGTTAAATTTACTTAATAAATTTAAGCAGTAAGCAGAGATGCAAATAATTATAAACAAATTTTTAAACCATATATAAACTTTTAAAACTTAGCCAAGAATTTTAAAGCATTTTAGCTGCATTTAGCATGTAAAAGAAAAATAGATATATATATATTAATGAAATTTAAATATTATTCATATAAATCTGTTGTAATCCATATTGTTTCAATCCAAAATGATAATTCAACAATCATTTTCTTTTTCACAGAATAGTAACTCTTTCACATACACAAACAAAAAAAAATCTTAACCCATTCCCCTAGTTATTTTTTTTTTGCGATCTTCTCGCAAACCGAAACCACAAACTAATTTCAAACGATACTCCGGGCAGAAGAGTCGACTTCATGTGTGTTGCCACCGGGCAAATGCAAAAAAACCGAAGGAGGAGCTCAGGTGACCCGGCCTCAAGGTCCCCGGGCCTCGAGAATCCGATCCTCTGGCCTCCTGCCAAATTCGTTCGGTCTCCAAGGTTACTACCTCCACAAGCGGAAAAGAAGTGACATAATTCAGAATGCGTCACTCGATTGTTTTTTTATTCTCATTATTTCAATTTCTGAAGTTTGTCTTAGAGCTTGAAGGAAAGCATAATTATTAACGGGTATTCATTTATGAGACCACAGCAGTGAGAAAAGTATGGGATTTAGCAGATTTGAGGTCTATACTTCGAATTTGCTGAATACGGAATGAAAATTATGAAGTGTTGATACAGAAGAAAAGAAATAATAATAATAAAGATAAGTAATATTAATAAGAAGGAGAAGAAATTCATTTATGGGACCATGGCAGTAAAAAAATTTGTGATTAAACAGATCTGAGGTGTAGATCTCAAATCTGCTAAATCCTAGAAATACAGAATGAAAATTACGAAGCATTGATACAGAAAAGAAGACCGAATCATCAATCTCTAAAAAAATATTACTGTGTCCAAAAAGTAAGACCAGTTTTCAATTTAAATTTACTAGGCATATGGTATTTCAATTTTTTTTTTTTTTCTTCTTTTTTAGGTCGTTGGCATTGTCCTTGACATCTGTGTGAAATTTATGTCAACATATTCATTACTGCTTGAGTTACGCTTGGTTTTGTGAGATGCTAAAACTGATTCCGGCGATTTTAATCGACCTAATCAGCAGAGCGACTTATTAAGCGACCTAATCAGCAGAAAATATAAAACATTGAATAAAATATTATTCTAACATTTAAATATGTTTTCATTATTAAACTGAAGCTGGTTCATGAACTGATGGCCAATTGGCTAGCGCTCTGGCTTTTGGTACCACAGGCTTCAGGTTCGAATTCTTATGGTGGCATCGATGTTTGATAGTGGTTCGGAATCCACTTTAAACTGTAGGTCCCGATCTAATTAGCCCAAAATGGCCGTAGAGCGATAAACCAAGCCATGTATCCTGCTTTATTCTGTTATTTAAATACGAAAAATTAAAAAAAAAAATGTTTTGTACATTTCTTCTGTAAAGGAATTTAATTTAAATCCTATATCCATGAAGTTTTGTAAAATCATGACATTAAAACTGCATTATGAATTAAAATAAGAAAGGAAGAAAAACAAATACTAACATAAGTAATAATACAGTATAATATTTATGTTATTTCCAATTCATTTTTATTTCTCCGTCATGAAATGAGAGTACAATTTCGGAACAAGCGATTCGATTCGACCTGAAATCATAAAAAGGCTGAAACTCGTAAAAAAACAAAAAGAAAAAACCTCTGCTGCGTAGTGCCAATGTTTGTAAAAATAATTCCACATCCAAGGCGAAGGAAGGGCTCAAAGTTTACTCCCGGAGAGTGAAGAAGAAGCCACCACATTAAAAACGTGTGTTTACTCTCTTTCGGATTCCTAAAGTCAACAAGATAGATCGAAGGCACGACGTAAGCCGTGACGTAAGAGGTCTGGCGAAGGCACGTGGAAATGCACGCACAAGGTTGATACAACTGCCGGCATCAAGGAAAACATATTTATATCTGCACTCCCTGTTGTGTTAAGAGCGACGTCGTAAATTTGTATATTCAGATCGTGAGATGTATAATTAACATATGCTTTTTTTTTCTTTTGGGGTTCTGAAATGAGATGATTTGTGGTAGGAGTGTGGGCTATTCGCTTAATAATTCTAATTCTGTCCCAATATCTGTCTATGTGCGGTGATAATTTTAACCTTTTCATTTGCGACTAATTAAATTTATCACGAAAAAAGATGTCGTTTTTTTGTAAGCGTGAGATGAATATTATGTTGATTAATCGTGGTTTGCTAATTGTGAACGCAGAATTATTAGTGTTCTACGAATATTTCTTCTTTTAACATGTAAATAAAAGCATTTACATTTTTTTTAAATAGTGTATAGTATATTGAATTTTTTATAGTATATTGTATTTTGTATATTGTATATTGTATTTTGGCAGTAGTATGTATTAAGACCACAATAAACGCATCAACAACCAAACAACTCCTTTCAAAAATGGGAGACTCGATGGGGTTTGTGATGATCAGCCTCTTGCCTCGTTAGTCGGACTACCTGGTAGAAGTTTTCCGTGTTTTCTCTCATACAACATGTAGATGCGAGATAGTTCCCCTAGAAGTCCTCTCGGAATGCACTGCCTCCTTCTTCAGCATCACGGAACCAAACCAGGCTTCTACCTACGGGTGTTCCATCACAACAGAAGCTGCCCCCCTTTCCCATCTTCCATGAGACCACACGGGCTCTTGGACTTGGTCTAGATGTTGCTATCTACCAAATGGAATAAGAAACAAACAAAACACAACCAAACATTAAAATAAATTCAAATATAAGAAAATATAAAAAAATATGAATGGAATAATCTGATTGATAGCGCTTGATAAGAAAAATGGGTTTAAACCCCAGAAAACTGAAAGCTTCTGTGTCTTTTCCAGGAATTAATACTATAAACACATAACCAAAGGCTTTTCCCTTGGATTTGAAGGAGTGTATGAATCTCATACACCAATCTGTCCATTCTAAATAGCTATGACAAAATGGAGTTTTAGTGTAGCAACTTAGCTTCATTGCTGTCATCTAATTACTGTTGCAAAGGACCTCGGATAAAATTGTCGAGTATTGGAAAACTAGAACTTAAAAAGATATTAAAAAATAAACTTTTAGTACACCGTGAGTAGTTACGTTAGGTAAAAACTGTATAACTATCACAACACTAAAAGCCATTAAATGTTAAAAGAAAATTACTGAGTCCTAAACTTGTTTATCTGCAGATATTTTATTATTATTTGACGTCGTGGCTTTTAGCACATCAAAGATTTAGTTTCGTTTACAACTGAATTTCTTTTAATGCTCTGATGATATATGGAGAATATAAGAAAAAAAAAAGAACAGAAAAGATAAGTAGAAATATAGTGATGTAATTTAAAAACGTATTCTTTTAAAGTTCGTTTTGATTTAATTACTTTTTTGGTTACTTGCCTTTTTTTTTTGTTTGATTAGGTTAATACATCTTTTCAGGTATAAAGGGTGGGGGGAGAGGAAGTAAAAAGAAGGAAAATATTCTAATATCATTCCAAACAATCCTCTGAAAAATTTATTTTCGAAGACTTACCAAGAAAAATAAGTATTATTTTAAAACTTCTGAATAGAATTATAATAATTTAAATATAATCTCTTTAAAATTCCGGATTGATTTATTGATATTGGACATTATGATATGTTTGATATTGTATATTGATATGATATGTTTACATATTTATATTATACAACAGACTTTTGAAGAGAAAAAAAACAAGCAGACAGCAAAAAGGTCCATAAAACTTCTTCAGACTTCTTCGAAACTTCCAAAGACAAAGAAGAGCTTTCCCATGTGTTTATTTATTTATTTTTTCCTTCTTATTATTCAGGAGAAACCGACAATTAAGTCTCAAAAAAACAGACTAAAAGTCTGGTCGAAAGGTTCTGAACCGGACAAGTTTTCCAGATCAACAGCCGCCAAAACAACGACCACGGTGTCTGGAAACAACAGTCCCCTCTGTCTTAATCGGTGTTTGTTATTGTCTAGTTTATTTAATGAGTCGTTCAGTTCTCACATATAATTATAGGAGGTTTTTTCTTTGTGGTCATCTTCGTGTTTGCACCATTTGAACGCTGGAAGGCACTGTATATACATCTTGCTTTTGTAAACCTGTCTATTAAATGCGAAAACAATGGTTTCGAATAGTTGTGAATAGTAAATAGTCTTTTATTTTTATAGTCTTGCACGAAATTCAATTTCTGCTTTTTTTAACTGTATATTTTTTCACTATTGTAAGGCTATCATTTGTCACTGAAATAAATGCAGGTTATCCACTATTTTTCATAACTATTTATGAAATAGAAGTCAACGAATTGCATTTTCTGTTTTTTTTTTTCCCCCTATAAGCAGGGCCATTTATACAGTCTACTATGGATTCACCAATTTATCTCTTGCTTGTCTTTCACTTTTCATTTCTTCAATTTTAATTTATCATAAATATAAATTCTACTAATCAAAAGTTATTTGTGAATCAAAACGAAATTATCAAGAGTATTAAGAGTTTCGAATCATAATACAAATAACTATTGCACTTATTTTGAAATTCATTCAAAACGGTGTCCCCAAATTTGGTCCTTTGGCAACTGTACAAAGGCAGAATAGTAAAGATGGCAATACCTGTAAATCAATTTACAATTAAAATTTAGTTATGAATCACTTGTAATAGGCATAAAGCAATAGTATTATGTGCCACTGAATTCTACTAATCAAAAGTTATTTGTGAATCAAAATGAAATTATCAAGGGTATTAAGAATTTAGAATCATAATAAAAATAACTATCACGCATATTTTGAAATTGATATTTAATAGAATGAGTCATTTTGTTTTCCTGCTACAAACGTTACGCAATTTCCTGTTTTCTAGTTCTTTTATTTTGTTCGTTTACCGACATATATTTTCGTCAAAATTCAGTCCAAGTTTGTCTCATTGCTAAGGAACTTGGCAAGTTGTCAGTACATCGGAAGGAAGTTATCAAATCACTTACTCGTCTATTTTCATACAATTAAAGGTTTGCAATACTAATTTGACCTTTAATATATCAGGTTGCACAAGGATGAAATTTGTGGAAGTAAAAACGCCAAAGTTGGTTGATAGCTTGCAAATATAAGGAATTATTTTATTCATCAAAATATACACCATATTGTCTATACACTTTTGCCATTTAAGTTGCAAGTTATTCAGGCTGGTGGTATCAAATCCTGGCGAACGAGAGTCAATAAATTCCTGGAATGTAGTTTTACAGCATTGTCTAATTAAATTTCTTTTCTATTAAAAAGTTGGCCAAATTGCGGAAAAAGTTTGTAATCAGTTGGGGCTAGATCTGGTGAGTATGGAGGATGAAGAAGTTCCAACTCCAATTCTTGTAATTTTGCCACAGTCATTCGTGCAGTGTGTGGTTTAGCTTTGCCATGCAATAAGATAGAAGTAGATGTGTTGGCCAATCTAGGCTGTTTTTCTCTAAGTCTTTGCTGATGCAAAGACTTAGAGAGAAAGACTTTCGTCCAGTAGATTGCAGTATATTTCTGCTGAGAACGAATGAGCCAGGTTTCATGTAATCCTAAGCCAGGTTTCATCTGCGCTACACCACCAAACACCCACCATCAGCTTCTTTTGATGAATATTACGCTTTGGAGTGTGTTTTGGTGATTGATCCTTGTCCAGCCACTTTGCTGAATGTTTGTGAATGGATCCATTGCTCATCACAAGTGACAATTTAGCAAAAATAGATCAGATTTGTACGAGAAAGCAACATCTAGATTATCTTTCTTTTTTTTTTATTGCCCTTTTTTTAAAAGCAAATTTATTTTTTAAAAATTTATTAAAACTTTTTTACCTGATTGAAACTTGTTAATCAGAAAATTTATAATTTATTCCTGTGAAAAATAATGTTTAAGTTTTAAGAAATCAAATGCAGACATCATTTTTAATCAAGTTCTTAAAACCTTGGTAACAAACATGAAAGAGAATATTCGTTCACAACATTGTATTTCTCCTAAAATGTACTTATGTTTTATTTTATGTAATATAATATAAGATTTTAACTTTTTTTTTTTATATATAACATAATATGGGATTATGAAGTATATCTCTCCTTTTCATAAAATTAATGAAAGTTTGATATTATCTAATATCTTATATCTGTTAAATAAAACACGATTTATTGTTCTTGTAAATGTATTGAATTAATATACACAACGTAGGCATTCGCATATAGTATAAACATCGATATTCTGCTTGCTTGAGTGGGGCCTTTCTTTTAAGCAAACGTCCTCAGAAATCGATTGTTTGGGCCGTTGACCAGAAGCGCGTGCGACCGGTTTGTTTGGCAACAGGAGGGCGACTTCCTGTTGCCATGTGACTCCTGGGCCTCCTCCTATTGGCTGCCTCCGCCCGACACGCCCACCTCCCCAGAGGTCAACCGCCGGCTTTGTTCCACGATACCCCCGGGGAGATCATCCTTCGCCGGAGAAAAAGGGTTGAGAACGTTTTTTTTTCCCCTCTTTATTTATTGAGATGTAAATGCTCCTGATAAATGGCGTCGTCTACCCAATCACCCTGTTTTTTATATTGGAGTGATTTGGGGATGATAACCTATGTAAAAATCAAGTTTGACTTCTTAAAATCTCGATTTAGGTTCGTTTTAATGCTTATAGTAACGAAGTCTTCTAAAATTTAGATCCTAGAACGTCTATAGTAAATCTTTTCTATTGAGTCAGCAAGAAAATAATTTCAGTTTACTCCAGTAATAGCATATTATATATATTCGGTTTTCTCAAAATATTAGCACATTGTATATTCGATTTTCTCAAATTATTAGCATATTATATATTCGGTTTTCTCAAATTATTAACATACTCGGTTCTCACAAAATATTAGCATATTGCATATTCGGTTTTCTCAAAATATTAGCATATTATATATATTCGGTTTTCTCAAAATATTAGCTTATAATATATTCGGTTTTCTCAAATAATTAGCACCCTAAAATAAAAAAAGAAAAAAAAAGAAATTCTTATTTTAGTTTTAACAACAGATCACTGTAAATGGGAGATTATAATTTCTTTATTGAAATCCTTATATATTCAACGATTTTCAGTTTTTAGTTAAAACATATTTTAAATAAAGTCGTAAGTCTTTAAATTTAAGTCTTTTATATAAAGTATTCTTTTATATTTATATTTTCTTTTTAAATTTTACATCAAAAAATTAAAATAAAATGTACTACTAATAATTCCGTATTCGTATATACGTTATTAATTTTCGATATTTACTTTCGAACGATCTTTCTGTGAAATTTAATTACAACTCCTCCGTGAAACCAGCTCTTTCAATATCACTTGATATTTGATATTTTTCCTCTTTTACGCACCGCAAACGTGTGACGTTCTACAAAAGCCATTTGACGTAGTAACCATAACTGCGCTTCTCTTTTTTGCCCACAATATCCGAAGAAGGGCATTCCATAATAGAAGATAAAAGAGGAGGTTTTTTCTCTCCAGGAATTTGGAAGGTGTGCGTGCCGTGTCGTCACATCCGCTCTGCTGTCATGAGGAGTTGCGTCATCGGTGACGTCAGGTGACCTGCTTCCGACTGCCTGGATTCGGTTTCTCTCTCTCTCTCACTCTCTGTAGGTCACGTCATCTTCGCGATTTATTGCTGACAACTTCCGCAAGGTGATTTTGTGGGAGTACCAAACACATCGAGCACAATGTGGGAAGTGAAAATGTATGATATTGAACTCATTGTTAATGTTAATGTTTGTTTTAAAATGGCATATTGTATGATGGCAAAGTGTGTTAAGTTTAAGGATACATCATACTGATCGGAACGACTTCTTTTGTGCGAAAAAGCTAATGACAATTAAGCGAAACAAAATAAAAAGTAAAAATTTGTGAAAGTACTTTGTACATATCGAGTATAAAGTGGGTAGTTAAAATGTATGATATTGAACTCATTTTAATGTTAATATTTGTTGTAACGTGCCATATTGTATGATTGCAAAGTGTGTTAAGTTTAGTAATACGTCATACTGATCGTAATGACTTGTTACATGCGAAGAAGCTAATGAGCTAAAAAGTAAAATGAAAATTAAACATAACGAAAGAAAATGAAAATTAAAGATAAAATGAAAAAAAAAAAATTAAAATTAAACTTAAAACAAAACATAATGAAAATTAAACGAAAGAAAAATGGTGACGTAATAATTATTCTCTGAATGACAAAATAATTGTTTGATATTTTTGAATGGCGTATTGTGTAGTATAATTTTTTGCTTCTACTTTTAGGCGATTATTTATTTATTAAAATCCGAATGCATTAATAAATAGTATTTAAACGTACATATAACAAAACATAATGAAAAACATAAAACAAAACGATGAAAATTAAACGAAACAAAAATGATGATGTAATAATTATTCTCTGAATGACAAGATAATTGTTTGATTTTTCTCATTGGCTTATTGTTTAGTATAATTTTTTGTATCTACTTTTAGGCGATTGTTTATTTATTAAAATCCGAATGCATTAACAAATAGTATATAAAAGTAGATATATATAACTCGATATATATATAAATTGATGAATTACATTCACTTATATTGAATCACCAATATCATAAAATGTTAAATGAATAGAGCACTGTTAACAATTGTATTAAAAGTATAAAAATATTATATTATATATTATAAAAATATAATAAAAGTTTTTTAAATTTAAATCACTTAAGAAATAATAATAAACCAAACGGTTTCATATCCAAATTACAAATTTAAAGCGTGTTAATGGTTGAATATTATTATAATTATTTTTAAATTTGAGATTGATGTGCATTGGATTTAATGTACATAGCTCAAATATATGTAGGATAGCTCAAGAACATACAATTTTCTTTTCATTAAATTAAATACCTATACTTTGAGTAATTAGTCCTTCTTATAACCGGTACGTAAGATATATAAATTATAATTTAGAACAAGAGTCGAGAGAATGCGACTAACAAAGTCAGCGACTGTTTCGGTATTTGAACGTAACTCTGAAATAAAATTTTAAATAAAAATAAAATTATCATAGGTTTATTTGATATACTCTTTATCTTTAGTACATTTCTTTATGTGAGGAAATGTTTTCAAACGTTAATTTGATTAAAAATTTATATTAAGATTCCAATTGCTGGTATATTTTTTGGAATCGGGCCTTAAAATAGAAATATCTTGTAATAAGACAGGAGTAAAAAAATTTTAAAGAAAATATAAGCTAATTGCTCTCTGATTAAAATCGAGGGCAGCAATTTTTTGTATTTTTTTTCTTTGCTTTATATAAATGTAAGTCATATCATAATTTAATAAAAATTATATATATATGATATTAATTAAAATGTAATTAATATCATAATTTATCAATATTACTTAAAATTTTTCCTCGTGTGTAAAAAGAAATATTTTTGATATTTTTATTTAAATTTAGGGTGGGGGGTAGTTTGATTTTCTTCAACTAAAGTTCAAGTTCATCTAAAGTTCTTCTAATTTTCTTCATCTAAAGTTCAAGTCAAGCCATCTAAAGTTCACTTTTTCAAGTTTATCGACCCCTGATTCATTTAGAACAAGTAATTTCAATTAAAAAAACATGCAAATTGTTCAAATTTCCTTTTTTGAATCGGTTGCTAATATAATCTTAAAAAGATGATTGCCTTGAAATATAAGACATTCACTGAATGAGTTTGATGAATCTCTGCATTCTTCCAGTCAAGTAGGGGTGCAGTCTGAGGGAGGCAGTTGTCGTTGACCTTCGGGGCTGTAATCCATGTCGCGTGCTAAGAGAGGCGAATCGGAGCCGGATGAGCCACGCCACGGATTAGTTCAGCGCTGGTGCGCCTGGGTACGAAACCATTACGACGGAATTGCAGAATCCAGTCTGTGTTTTTTACAGTGTTTTAAAAAAGCTGGTCAATTTTAGACACATTTTTATCCTTGTATTTCTTTAAAGTGTTTTTGGAAAATGGTATTATTGATGATAATAAACAGTAATTTAATACCATGTGTAATAGATGAACCAGTTGTGTTTTAGCGGTAACGTACGCAGTTAAAGTGTAAAGCCTCGTCCACACGAGAGACGAGAACGATTGAGTCAGACTCATTAACATAAATCTCACAACCCTCACGTATGTCTTGTGTTTCGACGCCGCTCCGATTAAAGTCAGTTTTTTCCACACATCAAAGAGATTATCAAAGACTCCATTTACGACCAGCTGTCACTCAAAGTTAGAGATAACGTGGCTTGTTTTTCGCTGTCAGACGGAGACTGTCGGAGCGAAATTGTCTTGGGATTGATGCGACTCGACTAGTACTCTCGTTTGAACATTGCTTAAAACAACGGAAGAAGAGTTTTCCTCTCGGGCCATTTATAAATCCGTTTGACAGAACCCTCCGAGTGAATCATGTGTCTCGACGCCGCTTCGACCACAGTCAGTTTTTTCCGCACGTTAAAGAGATTCTCACGAACCGTGGCATGTTTTTTTACTGTCAGATGGAGATCTTCGGTGCGAAATCGTCTCGGGATTGACTCGTACTCCAGCATGGGACGCCGCTTAAGAAGACTAGGTACCACTGACTATTCTATCTAATCCACTGACTTTATCTGATACAATGATTGTTTTTCACTTGCGGATTATGTTTTCATTCCGTTGCTAATATGAAGACTCAATGGTGATGACAATATCTGCTCCCATTCCTTGGGGGAGTTTTCCGCTTTTCCTCCCATTCGGCACTCAAATACAGTGCAATAAAGTCCTCTCCTCATTGTCTGTCGGTAGGTTGTTCTTGGCATACATAGGTGGAGTACAAGGTCAGCATTGTTTAACAAAAAAAAAAGTATTAAATAGAAGGAAATACTACATGGTATCAGAAAGGTCTATAGGTAGATCAGAAATCCATTCAATCCGTCATTCTGATTGTTACACGATTTTTTCATTCAAGCTGTGATTTTGACGAAATATATGCGTGATTTTGACGAAAGTAGCTTAAAACAAATTAGTTTGAAAAGTGTACAATTAAAATTTTTGAATATAATTTTGACTAAAACTAAAAATACAACAGTGTAAAACACACAGACAAGAATGATTTTATATTAAGATATTTATATTTCTAAATCAAAATCTATTTTTAAAGTGTGAATTTTTCTGTCAACCACTATAAACCTCTATCTTGATGATTTTACCACTACGGTTTTATCTATTATAATCACAGTTCTCATCATTGAACAAAAATCATAATTAATTTTTAATTAATTTCTTATGTAAATTTTGTGCGGTACTAAGTATGTTTAAATTTGATCATAAAATTAATACTGTATCAATAAAATAATGCATTCATCATATTTAGAATCAAACTCTATGGTTTGAAACGAAAATACATGTACACATGGCATATGGCATTCATATTAATAATATCTGTCTTTCACTATGCTCAGAAGCGAAGATTTCTGTTCATGTACCAATGTAAATGACTCTTCTCAATGTCAAAATATAAAAAACAAATGGCTTCTAGAAAAAATCGAATCCAAAAGTTATCTTATCTTACGACACTAAGAGTATGTGTAAGTTTGTGGGCGAGATCTTGCATAAGTACACTTGAGTCGCATGTCAGTCAGTGAGCGTGCTTCTATTTTTTCAAAATGTTTGGTATTGATAAGTATTTTTCAGCTATAAAGCGCTTACTCAGTAAAAGACATGAACATTGAACTGTTCAAGTCTTTACTACTAAGCGCTTTCTATAAAATATATATAGTTTTCAGGTAAGTGACAATTTATATTCAATCTTTTGAATTTATTAATTGCAATATTGATTGCTTTTTCTATTTATACAATTCGTAGAAGGTTTATATCGCTTAAAAATAAATCGTGCAATTTATATATTATTATATTATGCAATCGTGCAATATTATTATATCGTGCATAATTATATTAAATTATCCTAATAATATAATAAAATATCAGAATTAGTATTTTAATAATAGTTATTGATATATTAAATAATATGTATATCTTTATATATATATATATATATATATATATTAAGTTCGGAATCCACTTTAAACCTTAGGACCCGGTTTAATATGACTGTTGGGAGTCGGGTTAATAATCCTACCCCGTAAAAAGAAAACATCTCCTGTCTCGAAATCTGCCAGTAGGCAAACGGCCTTGATCCACCATGGTGTTGTTCCGCCAATGATAATGATTAAAAAATTATCCAGTTACTTTTGGTTTCCTTCATCGCTCTACGATCCTTTATTTATTTATTTGCGTGCGCTTTAGGCTAATTAGACCGGTGCAGCTTAACGTGGATTCACGAACATCCATGCCACTGCCAGGATTCGAACCTGAAGTTTGTGATACCAAAGGCCAGAGAGCGAGCCAATTGGCTGTCACATTAATTTTTTCTTGCTTATTCTTTTAAAATTCGCTGAAATTAGATTCGGTATCTGTTATACATCTTTGATTTATACTCTTGTTATTTTTAATTCGTTTAATTTTTGACATGAAGAAAAAAGCATCTGCGCAATTAAAATAACATAATCCACCCATGAAAAATGATGAATACTAATTACAAACCCCCATGACTTAAAAATTCAACCTTCCACTTCCAAAAATACTCTACTTTTGACAAGGAATGGAAACTCAACCCCATCTGTCATGCAGCCCTCGCGACCTTCGTGACTGCTTCCATGACCCGCCATGCTGGTAAATAAAGTGTCCTTGGCGTAACTTTTAACAATTTTTCATCTCCTAAAAAAGAAAGAGGCCACTCTATTTGTTAAAACGGATAATGAAGAATCCATTGGAGGTCAGTCATTGTCCTGTTCATGACCTGCCAGGAATCGCCCTGTGTTACTGTCACAACCACGAGAGGTAACTAGCCTTGCCAGGTCATCATCTCGGTGATTTGGTTTCCACGATTTGGCAGCGCTCAGAAGTGAAGGTGAAGAAGATCAAGTATTCGTTTCGTGTCCTAACGTGTCACAATTTCATTGCGATTTTTAAGATTTTATACTTTATTTCTTTTTAAATATAAAAATAGTGTTTTTATCGAAGAATCTGAGGCATTTAACGATTTTAATTTGCTGTTCAATGATTTTGTTTTAAGGTATGACTTCTTATATAACTTAAAGCTATATGACTTAATTTTCTTATTGTTTGCAAAGACGATTACTTAAATATTTTTGTGTTTTCACATATACAATAATGATATATGGCCTTATTATAGATAAATATTAGTTTAATTTAAATTTTTTTTGTAGTAATTTTTTTTTGTCCATTAACATTTTTGTTTTTAAACAAGATTTTTTAATAAATAATTCTAAATGTACTGTTGACAAATTACTATATTAATATTCATTTTATCTAACAACAAAAGAAATAAAGAGTTAACATGAATCAAAATGAATAAAAGAAATGAGAAAAAATTATTGTAGAAGAAGATACTACAGACTAATACTACTTAATTTATAATAGATACTACTTTTTCTTAAAATATAATGTGTATTGTAAAAAAAAATTATTGTAGAAGATACTACAGTATTTAATTAACATCTTACGAAAAATATGTTATTCGTAAAATATGTGTATTGTGAAAAGAATTCTGTAGAGGAAGATACTACATTATTTAAGTAACATCTTACGAAAAATATATGTCATTCTTGATTTTGCTTTCGCAGATTACATTATATTTTACGAAAGATTTATTTTTAGTTACTGCCGATTGTATGACAACTATTGTCTTAACGAAATAATTTTAGTTTTTTTTTTTTTTTTTCATGTATCATTATAAAGAAATGCTATTATAAAACATCGTCGACATTTACATAATATTAAGCCCAAAAATGCTTTTATGAAATTGAAGTTCAAATTAAATTCGAAATATACTCGAATTTGATTTTAAAAAAAAAATGTGAGCTCAGGTTGATTTATTTTTGTTACTTTATTGAATGACAATGTAATGTTACGAGCTGAACACTTGTTTTATTGCAAAAGATCAAGATTAATTTAATAATAACACACTTCTTCTTTCTTAACATTTTCAACATGAATCATGTGTCCAGAATCTCGTAAATTATAATGCATAAGACCGTTACAGTTTCTTTTTCGCATATCATTCCCTGAAATCTGGTGCCATGCTGCAGTCCGAAGTGCCACAAAAGGGCTAATGGCTCTTTCCCACCGAAGGCAGCAGAGAGAGAGGACCTTGGGGTAATGAACTTCGGGTCTGCCCGATTTGTTATGCAGAAGACAGTCGTGAGAGCGTTGCTCTTTTCTCGAATCCATTTCCACGACACAGAATACCGAGAAAATGCGGAGCAATTAAATTAATTTTATTAGCGCTCTCTTCTTCTTGTTCTTCTTCTTCGCGGGAGATCTTTTTTCCTAAAATGAATTTCAATGCGGAAATGATCATTTGAATTGCGGATCTATTTGTTTTGAGATATACATGTAGGATTATATATACTTGTTTAGGAATATACTGCATAGAAAAATGATACTGTTATGAAAAAAAATGAATTCAGCAGATAAAATGAATATCGAAGATAATTTTGATTATTTTTTAGCTTTGTTGATTGAATTTGAAATGATAATGTATCGTTATGTGAGGAAATGTCGGATTGCAGGGTCCTTTCTCATGCCACGACCCATACTTCGCTTTTGACTTATCTGTCCTTGAATTCTATGTGTGAATTTCAATTGAAAAGTGGATATAACTGTTTTGCTTCAAATAGGGCGAAACGGTTATACATTGAAGAGACATCTTAAAATATATATTAAAGTATCACGCAAGTACCGCCATCTTGATTACTGTATTTCCGTATTGTTTGGAGATATATTTGATAATTAAGCTTATGCACTGTGAAACAATTGTATACATATAAGCGTATGTTAAACAGGGTTTTGAGGCCTGCACTCTGGTACTCGGTACCACAGTCCGAGTCCACAGTCGGCTCGAGTCCCGGCTGTACCATGGATGTTTTTAGTGGTTCGAAATCCACTTTAAACCATATGTTCCCTGTCTAATATGACACTAGAGCGTAGGGTTGACAATCCTACCCCGTAAAAAGAAAACCTCCTGTCCCGAAATCTGCCTTGGCCCACCATGGGAGTGTTGCGCCAATGAAGAAGAAACGGGTTTATTGTTTCGTTCTCACCTTATAACAAGAAATCCGAAAAGTATGATATCAAGTCATTTACGGAATACTAAATATGAATTATACTTGAAAATAAATCCGTTTGTGAGAAATAATTTTCACTTTCAGTCTCGAAGGGGCCTAATGGCCGAGTGACTAGTCATGTGTTTTTTTTAGTGTTTCGGAATCCACTTTAAAGCCGCATTTGCCAGTATAGGAAAGCTCATTTACATTGTTTAGAACCTGTATTTAAATTTTTGTAGAAATGAAATCTAAATCAAGTACTTTTTTTTTTTAAAAGCTGATATTGAAAAGTGTGGGGTATTTAATTTAGTACCAAATTTAAATAACACCTTGAACAAAACATCGTTTAAAAATCGCACATTGGGATATAGAAATGAAGTCTCGTAATTTGATGGCGAGTATAAAAAAAAGTTTCAGAAAAAAATATATGGTATTGATGTAATAAGATTTAAAGTAAATTTATTGTCTGAGAAATTGCTATCGGACGAATCTATTGCGTATTATTATATGTAATACAGTATTTTAACAATCCTTTTCCTGTTTGCCCTGTAAAAACTCTTTGTCGAGAGGCTTGTTGAAAAAGCTATTACTGGAGATTTAATGCGAAAAAGAAAGGTGTATCTCGTGTCGTATGTCAATAAAAATCCGGTAAATAAATGTCGGATGTGTTTGCAGCAGCTTTTCTGCCTAAATTCGGCTCTCAGCTGCACAAACCGTGGAAAAAAGATCGCCTCACATGGTCTCCGGCTATGGCTCTGTTGTCTCAGCCGCACAAGTTTGTACGTTCAGAGCTGTCGTTGCTTTGTGTTTTTTCGTTTCGCCGGATTCTTGTTTTTCTCACTTGTAAATTAGCGACTTTTAATAAATAGAAAAAGGGTGTTTTTGGTAGGGCAGAGTTGGATGTCTGGAAAAATAAGATTGCTTTTATTGTCTCTGTGTGTGTGTTTTTATATTGTCATTTTTGTTTTTATAATTTTGAAGCTGCGCTGTTGTTGAATTTCAATTTGCGGCGTAGTATTTATATGTTATGTTGTGTTTTTTATTATTCCATTGTTTGGCAGTTAATTTAACTTATTTGGTCTTGTAAGGGCTAATCTTTTTAAATTGACTCTCACCATGAAGTTTTAAAAATCCTTATTTATTTAAAGTTCTTTGGATTGTTATGATTAGAATGAGATAAATAAAATTGTTGAATTGTACTGTGGCACTGACTTGTAATGTACTTTTAAAACTCGCAATATCAGATCTAAAATTTCTTTTCTTTTATTTCTTTAACGTACTAAACATAATTTGGGTATGGTAACGTTTATTTTGATATTGCCACTACTACTACACCACATAACATCACAGTGCCTAGAACCGAGTTGCCTCTATACAGTTTGGAAATGATATGGGTGAGAAGTCTGACTGGGCTCTGTGACGTTCTTCAGTCATATAAGACCGGGACTTACGGTTTAAACTGGATTCCAAACCATTACATCCATGGCACCGCCGGGACTCGAACCCGAAATCTGCGACACCGAGCGCCAGAGCGCTAGACAGTCGGCCATCACGTCCCTTTATTTTGGTAACGTGCTAAATATATTCATGTTTATTTAATATGCGTTGTAATCTCTGGAAGATTAACATTGAATTTGTAAATCCTTAATGTATGAGTAAAAGATGATCTCTGATCGACATCCTTTCAGCTAAGCGGCCTGATGACCAATTACTAGCTGTCTGGCCTTTGGTACCACAGGTTTCAGGTTCGAATCCTGGCGGTGGCATGGATATTTCGTTAGTGGTTCGGAATCCACGTTAAACTGTAGGTCCCGGTCTAATTAGTCCAAAGTGTGCAGAAAATGACCAAACCAAACCTTAAACTGAATATTACAGCCTTTATAAATAAGTAAATTATTTTCGTTGTAGTAATAAAAGTTGTAGTTTGAAACCAGAAAATGTGAGTATTTAACTCAATTGAACCATGTATTCTAAACTTTTGACGAAATTAATCTTGGTGTAGCAAATAATATGCTGTTGCAAGATGACGTTAATCCAGATTATAAACGCATAAAATTTTCATATGATCTATTTGTCACATTCCAAATTGAGTAAATATGTAAAAATTCTATTAACACTACTTCGAAGTAACATTTCCATTCATCTAATGATTGCAGGCATCTGATGAGCTTTATCTGGCTGATTTTAATATATAAATATCATTGGATATTTCGGTTGTCTTCTAAGTAGTTGAAAATCTAGATTTGAACTTTTGAAAGATTTACATTAATATATACTTGTTGCAAAATCTAAAAAATAGAAAGTTCTTAAAAGATTAGGCAATTCATCCGGCAACTTTTGTGAAGCATAAATCAATTAGTTCCGGTTTGATATACTGAGCAAAAGTTGTGGCCTTAAATAAATAGATTTCCTGGAAAAACAAGCAGACCATATTATGTCGTCTTTTATCTTATATTTTCTGTTATCATTAACATAAACTATTGAAATAGTAACACCAGCTTACGTTATGTTTAAAAAATTTCGGTAACTGGTCACAATTGTGAGATGATTTGTGCCATGGACTTTCATTTTGTTTTATTAAGATTGTATGTTAATAAATGTATGGTGTATCGTAATATCTACAAAATAGATCAAAGTTACGTACGGGACGAAATTATGGGGTACCTTGTTTACATGACTTTCAAGATAAAAGATTTTTAAGCAAAAAAAAAAAATAATAATAAATAAATAAATAAATAATAATAATAATAAATTACAGTAATCTAAAAATATGTTGGTTTGGTTTGTTGCTGTACGGTCATTTTATGCACACTTTAGGCTAATTAGACCGGGATCCTACATTTAAACGTGGATTCCAAACCACTCGCAAACATCCATGCCACAGCCAAGATTCGAACCTAATGCCTGTGGTTCCAAAGGCCAGAGCGCTAGCCATTTGGCCATCAGGCCGCTCTAAAAATGAATTTTATACAACAATTATTTTATTTAAAAAAATAATAAAATAATTGTTCTATAAAATTATTTTATATGAAAAAAAAATACAAAATAATTTTATACATTAATTTTTTAAAATTATATTATTTTTTTTCATTCTAATCTCTTATGTTTTATTTGTGAAAATAAAACATAAAAAAAGATTAGAATGATTTATTTTGTTTTCAATTAGAACTTGCGCATCTTTTTCAAAATATTGTGTTTTGCTTTTAGGTAAGAATACGGGAAAGAAATTTTTTATTTTAAATAAGCTCGTTGCATTTTTCATACCGGTCACTTTTTTTTTTATCTTGTTATGCAAAAACTCCGTTTTAAAAACATTATTTTTGTGTAGCAAAAATAGCCATCTCAAATTTACCTTTTTGCCCATTTTTTTTTCGTAGCAATAAACCCATTTACCTTTGTGAACCATCATAGTTGAGATAACCTACTCTGTACGCATGAAACATAAAACTCTTGATTTTTCTGATAAAAAAAATTAAAAATAACATGTTTTTAAAAAAACGAGATTCTTAAAGCATGGTGTAGGTAAAAACATAGACCAGTAAGTATTATTATTATTTTAAGTAAAGTAAAGGAAAGTGAAAAATGAGGTCATTTCTGTTCCAAACATCGATTCGCCACCAATTTTTCTAGCTGATTAAGCATGTGGATAAGCTCTTGACTATACCGCAATTACAGCAATCAGAGTGGTTATTTTCCAATTGCTGCGAGAAGGAAAGCTATCTAGAAAAATTTTCTCAAATGATGACAAAGTAAAAAAAAAGAAAGAGAGGGAGGTATCATGTGCCTTACTTTACCACGTTTACTTTTCTACTCCAATTCCTGACTTATTACAGATGATTATCTAAATAAAAAAAGAAAAGAAAATAGAAGCGAATGAACCGGAAAATAAAACCAGTTATCACGTCTGGTTGATAAAACGGTTCCATTGTGAACCGTTCGTTCAATCTGATGGTGATTGGTATATATCTATAGGTAAGCCAATTTCACTGAAAAAAAAAATAGCTAAGCTCTTACTCTGTGTGTGGACTTGTTTGCTGGAGCTATCAGATTGAACCTATTTATTTTTCTTCGCTGCGTATGGAGGAGACAGTGAATGCCTGTTGAATTATGGATGGCGATATTGATTTCTGCTGTGAGATATCGCGGCACCGTTTATGAGCGTGCGTGCGAGAGGTTTTTGGCCACTTATCTAAATACTAATCAACACACTGCATTGGATGTGATTCCATGCTGACCATATCGCTTTTGGAAAAGCTTACATACAGCACGGTTAAAAAGACTTCGTATTGTAGGTCCATTCGCTTATTGCTGTCTGGATTTCTTGTTATTAATTTCATGTTGTTGACAACAAAAAATATTCCACTATTCGAAAAATTAAATAGCAAATATCCAGTAAAAAAGTAGATTTGTTTTATGTATTACCAAAGCTATAAAATAAGCAGGCAGCTAAAAGATATTACACTTTAAAAAGTTACATAATTTATTCAATATTTATTATTAAGTTATTTTATATCTGCGACTATATCCTTATTAAAATATCTAAATATTTCACCATATAAAACTATCTAGAATATTATTAGTAAAATATCTGCTTTAAATCATCATCATCATCAATAGTATGGCAGCCCAGGGTGGGCTAAGACTTTCCTTTGAAGAGATTTCCGTGCATTCCTCTGGGTGACAATGATTTTCCAATTCTAAACCTTTAGTACAGCAAAATCGTTTTCAACTACATCTATATATCATAAATTCGACAATTTCTTTACTATTTCTCTCTTCTTCATTGGAGCAGCAGCCCCATGGTAGGCCAAGGATGTCTTCCTACTGGCAGATTTTGAGGCAGTGGACGATTGCTTTTTACGGGGTATAATTGTGAACCCTACGCCCACCGCTCTTACAGTCATAGTAGACAGGGACCTACGGTTTAAAGTGGATTACAAACCACTACAAATGCTTATGGGACCTCTCGAACCCGAAATCTGTGGCACCGAGCGCCAGACACTAGGCCATCAGGCTCCGTATGTAATATGTTTTAAAATCTTTAAATTTTTTAATATTAAATCATGTTTTTAGGACTATATAAATAGGCCAATGCTCGCAAATAACAACTATAACATTTATAAAAATTCTTTAAGATATTTTGCTCAAATGTTTGCATTTTATTTGTAGTTAGATTATAAATATCTTATTTCGTATGAAAAAAAATACGGAAGTTGATTTACCATTTGTTACTTACTAACCATGCTAATAATGTAACTAGATTTAATTTGTATTTTTAGAAAAGCAGTTCTCTTTTCAACGTGTCATACTTTAGATACAATAAAAACGTGATTACATGTTAAGATAGATGAAAGTCTTTTACAAAAAAAATACAAACAGCCCATTATCCCAAACAGCAGGTCGCTTTTCAATGTGTTATTTTCTATCAATCTCTTGTCCCCAAGTGGTTTTTGTTGCTGTAATTGTCCCGGATTTCTTTGAAGCCAATACAATCACTACCCAAATCACGTTTCCCCTGAGTCTCAAAAAGAACAAACATTACTAGCGGAACATTCTTTAAACGAGATACGCCATGTTAAAAAAGTCTTCCTTATCCTTTTTACTGATGGAAACTGTAAAACAACGCCTTAACCCTTTTTCGTGTAACCAAAACATCGTAAAAATACTAAAATCTCTAACGGTACAAAGAATGAAAAAGAAAAAAGAGTAAACTTTTTTATGTGAAGAACAAAGAATCTCTTAGAAATGCGGCGTTATAAAGTGCACGGAAATTTCATGGGGAAATGAGCGCGTTTTGTGTCGGGAAAGATTTCCTGATTGCTTGGGAATTTTACAGAATAGTTTCTTTTCTGAGTTTGGTTTATACAATTTCTTACCCCTTTTGTTGCTGTTGTTGATGTAGGAAATTTAATCGTTGTTTCCTACTTCTTCAAAAAAGAAAAAGGTAATTTAAAACAGATTAAACGTTATTTACGATTGGAATGTCTGCAATATTGTTTGTTCTATTTGAAAAATATTCACGCATTCTTCTGTAATAAGAATAAATTATATTCGTAATTAGAAAAGACACAATATTCAATCTTCTAATCTAATCTAGGGTTAGCAAATCTTCTCTTGTACTAAAATTATTTATTATTGCATATTATAAAAGAAATTATACAATTATGATAACACAAATTTTATGCTCTACTTTTATTCGAGTATTTGGGTTTAAAACTCTATTTCTTCTTCTTTGATTCTTGATAACTGCCAACAATTTAGCATGACGTTCAAACAAAATCATCATTCAAGGTTTTTTTATTGAAAAAATTTATAAAGACTAATCTATACATTTTTTTGTGTTGTATTTCCATTTGTTAGTTACAATAAGGACTAACAGATGGATTATTATATGATCTAAAATAATTACTTCATTTTCGTTTATCTGAGCCCCATTTGCATGAGAATTACCATTCTTCTTCATTGGCACAGCGGTCTGATGGCCAGTTGGCTAGCGCTCTGTCCTTTTGTACCACAGGCTTCAGGTTCGATTCCTGCCGGCGGAATGGATGTTTGGGAATGGCTCGGAATCCACGTTAAACGGTCTAATTAGCTCAAAGTGTGCGCAAAATGACTATAGAGCGACAAAAAAAAAAAAATCTCCATTGGCACAACAGCCGCATGGTGGGGCAAGGCCATCTGCTTACTAGCAGTTTTCGAAACAGGAGTTTTCTTTTTACGGGGTAGGGTTATAATCCCTGCGTCCCACAGTAATATTAAGCCGGGACATACTATTTAAAATGGATTCTGAATCACTACAAATATCAATGGCACCGCCGGAGCGCGAATCCGAAACCTATGGCACCTGTGTGTATTACTGCCATAAAATATTATGTTCAATTTTAGTCCTTGTAGTTTTATAATAATAAAAACCAGAGCAATTTTTGTGTTTTTAAAACAGATTTTCAAATAGATATGTGACAAGTGGTTGGTTATTAGATAACTAGAACTCTGATAGATTATTAACTCAATTATATCTGTACATTTAGTCAATTCAAACTATTGCTGTTGGAGAAAAATAGAAAACAGATCTTATTTTTTACAAATGGAAGCTCTCATTCTCAATCATGAATGGAACAAACGTTGAAACGCTAACCTACAATATAGTAACGATGCAACTATTTTCAAGCAATTGGTTTGTTCAAAACTATACCTTATTATATACACATCGCTTCAACGAGATAATGCAATTTTAAAATCTCAGACGTGACCGAGCGTCATATGCATCCAGTTCATCTCCCAAATGAATATGAATGGAGAGAGTATATCCATGCTGCTGTTGTATGTCCGAGCGAAATGGGCCGTAACAAAGGGGTCATCCGAACACCAATTTAATGACACGCAGCATTGTTAGACGCGTCTCCGAAACGGCCAAATGGACAATTATGCTGAGACGGACTGTGCTCTACGACCACCTGTGCATTCAAGCCTCGTAACGAGATAGCGCGCAAGATACTTTGATCTAATATTAGATCGACCGAATATCTTATACGGGTTAAAATAAGTACAACAAATCTTTTGTTTGGGGCCTTTTGCGTATTGCATTAGATTCAATGTTTTATTCATGAGTTGGTTATTTCTGAGATATCTTATGAATCGGAATAAATTTTTTTTTATCGTTGTGGGTACTAAATGTGTTAGCGTGCTGAAACTGAGTGTACGCCAAAAATAAATAAATAAATAAAGTTATGCCGTTTTTCAAAAACGTATCATAATTTTACTTTGTATATGTTTTTCCTGGGGCCGTACGTACATTTGATTTGGATTCATTTGTCACTGATACATAGATTTGTAGCAGATCATGCGTTACGCAGGATGCACCAATGAGGCTTTCTACACCCGCTAAAAGAAAAGGTTTGGTTTGTCGCTGTATGGTCATTTTGTGCACAAGAGGACTAAACAGACTGGCAGCTATAGTTAGTGGAACTACTAGCAAACATCCATGTCACTGAAGCCTGTGGTACCATACTGAAGCCTGTGGTACGATACTGAAGCCTGTGGTACCTGGCGCTAGCCACTTGGCCATCAGGCTACTAAAGAAAGATAAGAATGCTATGTAATTAAATGAATTAGACGAATAAGGAGATTATAACATAGCTAAGGTATACTGAAAAATAGACATCAAAAAGGTTACTACTACCTGTTTCCATCTAGTAAATATGTGTCGTGTTATATAAATTAAAAAATCTAAAAGTTTTTATTAAAAAAGGCTGTTAATTATTAACATAGAATGCTTTTTTTCCAAGTTTGATTTACACTTAAATTTGTCTTTCTTCAAATTATTCATTTCAGAAATATGACATGCTACCTATTAACTTGGACTACTTATCCCGACTCTTTAACTTAAACACAAATGCGGGTTAATTTCCCTTTCCACTTCAACTATACAACTGACATCATATGTAAGAATGAGAAGATGCGCCCTTAATTTGATTTGTGAGGAAACCGTATTCTTAATGTTCCGAATATTATTGAATTTTATAAATTTAATGCTCGTTTTAATATATTCAATAACATTTTGTACCATTCTCACTTTTGGCTAATGGGAACAAAATTAGTCGCATTTCTTTTGAATCCTGTTCAACTGAACAGCATAGAATGTGGAATATATTTTTGAAAAAAAGAGTTCAATAGGGATGGATATAAATAGCTTTCCAAATACGTATATAATTTTTTTTTGTTGTGTAAATTTTCTGCCGGCTGTATTTTGACGTCGTAGTGTCTGACTTTCAGGCAAATTTCGCCCAATGTTTTCTTACTGGCGCGACATATCCACTCATGATTCTACAAATATAGAAATTCCTCCCTTAATATAACTTTATTTTTTCTATTAAAGTTTGTTACACATTTTAATCTGGAAAATCAATAGAGAGGGAAAAAAAACAATTATGTCCAGAATGAGACATGTTTTATTGTTAGGAATACTCATAACATTTTGTGTACGATGAAATTGACCATGACTGTCTGACTTTTTCATGGGCGACCTTAAAATATAAAAGGGAAATTGACATGAAAGAAACGTTTTCTTTTAGCCAGAGACGGCGTTGCGTGTCAAGTGGTGTCTGGAAGTTTCTTTGCAAAATTTAAATTTTATCAGGTGTATTTTGGACATGTATATATTAACGCACTAAGAATTATAAAATGTCATATACATATATTTATATAGAAAGAGAGAATGATATGCTGCTATAAGGAAGTGTAGTGTGATCTGAATTATTGATTGGCAATTTCTTATTTGTGACGTTTATAGTTATAAACACGTTCTTGAAGATTATTATATCGCAAAATAGTCATGAAGTACAAGATAATGCTTGGTAAGGAATTTTCAATTTTTTTTTTTTTTTTTAATAAATTTCATTGAATTTAATAATTTTGGATATTTTTCAATTATTAGTTTTATATTTTTGTGAATTTGTCAGTTGCTGCAAAAGTCACTTTAACTTTTTTTTTTTGCGAAAAAAATTCGTTTATTTATATGTGTCATTTCGAGTCCCCCCGGCATCTTCTTTAGATGTGTACGGGTGTCACGACCCCGGGGCGACCCAGTGATCTTTTTCTTTTACTTTTCTTTTCTTTTCTTTTTTTTTTTTTTTTTTTTTTTTTTTTTTTTTTCATTTGTTTCAATTGGTTTTATGCCTTATATTTGAAATTTGTTTGTTGCACCATTTTATCATGTTTTCATCAGTGTCGTTTACTTGCTTTTTAATTCATAATGTTTTATAAGCACCAATTTTATCAGATATTTTATCAACATTTTAATTTCATAATTAATTGATTTTACTTAGTACTGAATCTTACCCGTTCTTGCAATTAAATTTTTCTTCTTTCATCCATTGTATTTTAATAAAATTAAAAAAAAAAAGTACTGTTTGGTGCAGCATGGCCAACTCTGACCCTTGTGCCATAAAACCCCAACCAACCATTACGAGTTTATCATATTATTTTATTTTTATTATTTTCAAATGTATAGAGCTATTTAAGTCATTTAATTATGTCTGTAATTATTTTCATCAATATTATTTTTAAAAAAATTTTAATTATTATCTCACTTATATCAGATGTTCAATAATTTTTTCTTGACTTATTATATAAAATTAAATAAAAACGTTGTGGACATAAACAATGAATATTGCATTCTTCATATGCAAACTAAAGTGCCATTTGTTTTCATGATTTTTATTTTACAGTGAATATACCCTAATTTTTAAATCGGAACTCAATTATCATCATCTTTATGCTTTACGTGAATATATATGAAGTGTAATTATTAATATATTTTTAATTATGTAGGATTAATAACTAATAAGTTCATGTTCTCTTTGTCTTCAGGATGGTCACCTCCGGCCATCGCCAGCAGTTCCGGTGCGTCCAGCTACTGCTCGGGAGGGGGTGGATCCACTCGGGCCACTCCTTCACCCCCAATGATGGATTCGAATCAGACGGACGAAGGAATTGATTCGGATGCTTCCTCATCTTTCACGACAGAGGACTCCTTTCCAGCACCCAAGAGGAAGGTGGGTCATTTTTCTTTCATTATTTTAGTTTCCATACTTTATGCACGTCGATCCATGTTCTGGGAGATTAGCCACACTGGAGTAGCCCAGTTCAGAAACCCAAAGTTCCCATGTCTATGGCGGGAATGGGCACGATAAATGGGTAGGCTTGACCACCATTGGATTTCATGAAAAGTTAAGAGCGTATTAACTCCTGTTGTTGTTGTTGCTTCTTATCCCACTGGGTAGACATCTAGACCAAGCCCACGAACCCATATGGACTCATGGTTGAAGGGAAAGGGGGCAGCTTCTGTTGTATTGGAGCATCCGTAGGTAGAATTTGGTTTTATTATTGTTTTATTATTACTTTATTATGACTTGGCGCCGTGACGCTCTACAGGCAAATGAAACCGGGACCTACAGCTTAAAGTGAATTCCGAACCACTGCAAACATGCATGGGGACTCGATCCCTAAACCTGTGGCACCGAGCTCTAGACATTTGGCAAATTCAGGCCCAAACCCAATCTGATTAGAGAATTATTGGTTTTCTTCTTAGTTTCATAATTTTAAAATAGACTATTATTCAAAGAAAAGTTTTAATTTCCCGATAGAAATTAATTTAGTGAAAGCGTCAAAAGAAAGCGGTTCACAATTCAGATACAAATATTCAAAACAAAGAAACGAGAATAAAGATATGTAGAAAAAAAACCGCTTTTGTCTACTCTGAAATGGAGAGTCCCCATTTGAATTCGGTAACCTACATCGGAAACACAAAGCGTCCAATTCAGCTAACAAAAGAAAACAAACCGCTGGCGCATTCCGGCCAGCGAAATGACCAGCCGATGAGCCGAAACGGACTGGGGGGGGAAGTGGGGGTTGTGTTCGAATCGGAAGCCGTTATCGCCTGACCCACATTCGGCGAGGAAACAACACTGCAGGCACGAATACTTTTTAATTTCTTGTCACCCACCCCCATCTCTTTATTTTTTGTGCTTCAGGCACCAGTTACTACACCATGTTATTCCGTACGGCACGCTTGTTAGCAGGTTCTCTCCCTTTTCCTTGTTGTTTATATGCATTATGAGGAAGTGAACGTACTTCTAATTCGGTCTCATCTTTTAAGAAAAGAGGTCTGGCACTTCCACATTGGCACGGGTGTAGCTCGGAGCAAGGTTTTAAACCTGATCTGTCCTCGTTCCTCTTTTTGAAGTGGCGATTTTTTTTTTTTTTTTTCCTTTTGAAAAGTTGGATAATGGTGATATATGATGGCTGCTTAACTGGCTGATATATAGCATATTGGTGTTAACTTATAAAACATAGTAATTCTTTGTCAACAAGACTTTTTTTTTCCTTTTTATTTTATACAGTCATAAAGCAATTCAGCAATAATAATAAAGAGTATAGGGGAGTGTGTTGTGGATTGGAGCAACTCTGGATTGTAACTGGGTGTGGTTGGGTTGAGACTTGAGACAAAGGTTTGAGAACACATAGCTTTATTTACACGTGTACAAACATCATTGATAAACAGTTAAAGAGACAATACTTAACTCGTTTAAAGACATAACTGTAGATTCATGGAATTATTGCACTTCTAAGCCGAAAATAAAGATACTCGGGTACGCGCTGGATGCGCGAAATTTACTTCCTCTTCGGGTGAGAGTCTATAGGCTAACTAATACACAGAATTGTGCTAAACTTATTTCCTGTCGGGGTTAGAGATTACAAACTAAAAGTTTCTCAGCGGGGGCGCTAGTTGCGCTATACTTCCTCTCGGGTAGCAGCCTGATGGCCAATTAGTTAACGCTCTGGCATTTGGTACCACAGGCTTCTGATTCAAATCCTGGTCGTGGCATAGATGTTTGTGAGTGGTTTAGAATTCAAACTGTAGGTCCCGGTCTTAATTAGCCTAAAGTGTGAACAAAATAACCGTAGAGCGACAAACCAAACCAAATTCATTATTAAAATTATTTAGATTATCAAATCTTAATTTTAAAAAAGCAAAGCAAAGCAAAACAAAATTAACACAACTATACTGCCTAATAACAGATGGGAGAGAAAAAAAACCATTGAGATCAAGGAATAATTCGAAAATATGTTCATGGGAATTCTGGAGACCACGAACTCAAATTAAAAATAAGTAGTTTTTAAGATAACGAAAAAAAAATTGAACATTTAATTCAAAAGATTAAATACTTATTAAATAAGGTTTTCTACAATTTTTTTTTTTTTTAATGTAAAAAAAAAACAACCTTAATGAAGTTGTAGACGAAACATTTAAAGAACAACAGAAGATTTATCGACCTAAATAACTCTTCAACATTTGGCACTTGGAACTAGTACTTCCTGGTTAGTTTAAATTTATTTAACATTTTAATTGAAACAAGGACGTATCATACAAAAATACTTCTGTATTGACATGTTTTTTTTTTTTTTTTTTTTTTTTTTCTTCTTCATTCTTTATTTTTGTCTTTATACAATTTGTCTAAAAGTAATAGGAATCGTTATTTTATAATATTTGTAACATCGTAAATCTGGTAATGGTGCCAATTGAAATGGATTGAAAATAGATCATTCCCGCAAATTTATTTTAAAAGAATTCTAAAAACAATGGAAAACTTCAAAAGATAAATGAAATAATTAAAAAAAAAAAAAAAAAAAAAAAAAAGATACAACTCGATTCTTGATAATGAAAAAATATTTTATAATTTGGTTTGAATTTAGAAGTACTAATGATATCCAAGCACAAAATTGATTTTAAGTTCTCTCATTGAACATATGACTTATAATATGATACATATACATAAATATATGCTACATAATCTCTTCAGGCCAAAAAAAATTTTTTCAGCCTTTTTTTAAATGTGTTTATATATATATATATATATTAAAAAAAAAACGGGTTATATTATTTTTCATTTAGAATTTCTTTTACTTAATGCAAATTTATACTTGTCATTTAAGCCTTTGTTGTGCCTGATGGCCTTTTGATTAGCGCTCGGTGCCACAGGTTTAGGGTTCGAATCCCGGCAAGGCCATGGATGTTTGTAGTGGTTCGGAATCCACTTTAAGCCGTAGGTCCCGGTCTAATATGGCTGTTAGGCATAAGGTTCAAAACCCCACCCCGTAAAAAAAGTCAGCGTCATGGAGCCAAGTCAGACTCCTACCTACGTGTGCTCCATCACAACAAAAGCTAACCCCTCCCCTTTCCCTCCTTCCAAGAGACCGCATGGGTTCTTGGACTTGGTCTAGATGTTGCTGCCTACCAATTGTGATAAGAAACAACAAATCTTTGTTATTATATTCTTTTTTTTTTTATTGAGTCATAATGTTTAAATTATATCAATGAACGAACAAGAGCTTTGCCTCATCAGGAAAGATATTTTATTCTTAAAATACAAAGATTTATCATGTAGAATCGGAATGATAATATTTAAGTAATCTCATTTTTTTTAGTAAGATTTTATTATAAATCTCTTCCAATCAATATAAACTATTTCTTGACTTGATTAAATCTTTGAAATTAAATGAAATTCTTTGAAGAAGACGATCTAATGTAAATCTCGCGTGCCTTGTTGATCACTGAAGGAAGAACCGTTGCTTTGACCTAAATTGAAATCTAATTGGTTTCCTTGTATGCATGCCTTGATTAGCGGAGCGATGACGGAGACACGCAATTAAAAGTGTAATTAATTGACTGGAGTCTTTACCTGTCTATTCATTTTAAGCTGGAGTCGCTTTTGGACATACTTTTTCACGCTGAGATTCTCCTAGGATAGAATGAGGGCAAGGTATTTTACCATGCCGACAATTTTATGACAATGAGATTTATGTGCATGACTTGAGACCTGTAATCACCACTGTTTAACGAGTCACAGTTGTTAAATAGTCATTTAAAACTTGAAAAACTTCCAGTTAAAAACTGATTCAAAAAATTCTCTTTCCATTCACTTGCTTCTCTAAGTCTTAATCTGTCTTGGAATTTCTCCAATATCAGTTGGCAGGACTTAGTGTGACGAAAATCCGGCCGAACTAAGTACAGGCAGCTCCCCCCCCATATAACAAGGTCATTCAGGTTTTACAAAAACAGCCATGTTATTTGATTTTGTATTATTTCGAAAGTTTACTAAATTAAAAAGTAATCAATAGTGTAGGTCGGTGATTTAAAATTTGGTGGTGTCTATAGAAATTTAAAAGGAAGAACGAGTTATTTCTTTGCATCGTCTTTAATGCAAAATCCACGTTTACAAAGCATAACAATTAGCATTATAGCAACTATTATAAGACTCACTACAGCTACAGAGTTCTATACCTGACAATTCCGCTTTCTCGCAGTTTTTCTCAAGTTCACTTTCAAAATTCGGAATAAGTTCTATTGATATTTAGTTCGATAATCTTTACCGATTGACCCCAAATTGACTTCAATGATAGATTTCTCAAGGTCATTAAAACTAATTGGGGGTTTACGATGTGGGTGTAAAACGATCATGTCTGGCAGATATCCTGATGCCTCTCTCTTGTAGCTAATTATTCATTGTAATAAAATCCTACAATTACTGCTATATTTTTAAGTTCCTAATTTTTTGTTCAACAAAATTGGATTCTTTAAACGCAATCTCAAATTGCAAATAATTCTATGAAATTATCCTTTTATTCACTCTTCAAGTGTGACTTTTTTTTAACAGAAAATACTTAAAAGAAATTTTTTTTATCGTCAAAAAATCATTATTAAAAAGTGAATTTCAATTTCCTCTTGCATCCAATATTATACCTCCTAGTATACTAAGGGATACAACGGGAACGTGTTAATATACAGATATGCATTTCAGGTTTCACAATCAAGCAATTTAAAAGTTAAATCCTATTCTGACGGAATGACGTCTTTGTTCATATCTAATCTCTATTAATCTATTTCCTTGATAATCTTGCCGTGTTGGATTCAATAAATCATCATCACACAAGCTTAGATTTAGATAAATATATTTCTATTGTATAAAGATAAATCCATCTTAGGTATAATAGAATCTCTTCACGTTAATAAATCTATTTTGCACTTTTTTCTTTTATGTTTTGGCAACTCTTTCTTTCTTTCCAGCGTTATTTTTTTTTTTCCTTCTTAGTCATTATGGCATTGAGTCCTTTTGAATAATATACTGCTGGTAAATAAAGAGCTACTTCTTATTGGTTATCCAAAGAATAAAAAGGGAACTGTTAACACCAGTCCTGAAGTGTCCTGGTGGGTAGCGAGTTCTGTGAAAGCTCAGTTCAAACTCCTATAGCAATCCAAACCAATTTCTTCCCTATATATGCAAAGGATGGGCATGACAAGGCACTACATAAATTAATATCCCTCAGTTGGGCAAAAGACTTATGTAAAAAAACCCCCAAATGTCGTCGTTATTAGGGATGTATGTTCCGCATTGTTGTGGCACCAGTGTGGATGCAGTATAGCAAGCCTTTCGTGCTGCCCCATTCATAATACTGAATCTGCTACATATTTGTTTGCCTTCTTCATTGGCGCAGCAGCCCCATGGTGGTCCAAGACCGTCTGTCTATTGACAGATTTCGAGACAGGTGATGCTTTCCTTTTACTTGGTAGGGTTTCAGCACTACGCCCAACGCTCTGCAGTCCTATTAGATTGGGACCTATGGTTTAAAGTGGATTCCGAACCATTACAAACATCCATGGTATCTCCGGCAGCCTGATGGCCAATTGGCTGGCGTTTGGAACACAGGTTCCAGGGTCGAATCCTGGCGGTGGCGTGGACGTTTATTAATGGTTTGGAATCCACGTTAAGCTGTAGGTCCCGGTCTAATTAGCCCAAAGTGTGCACAAAATGACCGTAGATCGACAAATCAAACCATGACACAGCCTCGAATCGAACCCGAAACCTGTGCCATTGAGCGTCAGGCTGCTAGTCACTCGGCTATCAGGCATCTGCTTACCTTATAAATAACAACTAACCTTAAATCAAGTGTCTGATAAGAGCAACGACCAATTTATTATTATTATTATTCCTTAACAAAAATAAAAAGAATTTGAATTTTAAGAATTGTGTGCAGCAAAATTTTATTTTTACACAAATCACTTTTTTATTCAAAATATCCATTGTGTGTCATTTTTTTTTTTTTTTTTTTTTTTTATAAATAAAAAATATAAAAACGAAAATGCAAAATGTCAATGACAAGCACTTCAAATTCGCATGCATAGTTTAACAGTTGAACATAAATTCAATTTTGCAAGGTTAGAACTTCGACGACGACCAAAATGTTTAACATGGAAAATAAAAATTCATATCTAGAATCCTTCATAAAGCGAGTGCATGTGCATGTTGTAACGGTATACTATCCATCATCACTTAACTGAAACCGTAACCAGAGGTTAAATCAGCCGCACTAAATCCTCTGCGTCCTCCAATAAAGCATTGACAAGGTGAGGGCCTCGATTACCGAACGCAGCGGGTAGACTCGAATGACCTTCAGAAGGAAGGTCTTGGAAGATTGGAACAAGGAAAAGTGAAATGAGGAAGAAATTCATGTGCGGAAATCGCTTGACTGTTGAATGGCTTCTTTGCGATAGATGGGGAGTGAATGCTCGACTCTTTTCCAAATGTCACTGCTGCTTGTATGGAAAATGGATTACTGATAGGTTTTTAAGCGCGTGTGACATAAACCATCTGCAGCGAAACTTGGCGTGGGTTTTTCCTTATTTTGTCGCCAATGGCGTCGATAAGTGATGATTTTTTTAAAATCATTATTGATGTGTTATGTATTCATCTGTTGGCGAAGAAAAATTGTCACATAATAAATCATAATAGAAACATTTTACAGAAACTTTTAAAAAAATAAAAATATTGTTTAACAATTCTGATTCTTCCATTATGTTGCTTTATTAATTAGAGCATTAATATCCAACCTTTTGGTTTCTTTGAGAAACCCCCCCAAAAAAAGTCTTAAATCACACACACAAAATAAAAATAATTGTTACTCAAAAAAGTTAATAATGAACAATTGAAGATACTTATAATGATTAAAAAAATGTAGTATAACAATAATATTGGATTTCTTTTAGTTCAGAATTATTTCTTAAATCTTTGAGCAGGTGAGCGAAATTAAATCATGTTAATTATTTTAGAAATTAACAATAGGAAATTTAGATTTGTATCTAGGCAATATAAATGCTTCGTTATTTTTTTATATAATCAGAATTAAAATAATAATAATAATACGGCGGTACCATGGATGTTTGTAGTGGTTAGGGATCCATTTTGATCCGTAGGTGCCGGTCTAATATGTAAGAAGAAAAATATGTGTTTCGGTATCTACCAGTAGGCAGACGGCCATAGTCCAACATAACTATAGTACCGGGAAGTTGTTTAGTTAGTTGGATTCATATAATATATGCTTAATATAATAAAGTGCATAATTAAGCATTTTAAGTGATTTAAAGTTTTTAAAAAAACTATGATAGATTACCCTTCTATAAATGTTTTTGGATTAATATCTCATTGAAAAATCAATTTAACACAATTACAATCATAATTTGTATTTATATTTACGTATAGAATATAACTTAATATTATTTTGCCTAAACAAATAAAATATTAAAATCTTCTTCATTACCAGAAGAATTCCAAACCTATTACATTTCTGTCTGTTTTTATTGGCACATATTATGATTTTTTCAGCTAATGAATTTACAATCTGCAATTTCCTATTTATATAATTATATTCTATTTACTTTTAAAAATTAGACCATTAATTGCTATAAATTTAACTTCATTTATTGATAGTTCACTTTTATTTCAATACTAAACTGTAACAATGCTGTCCACCACAAACTATTAAAAACAGCTCAGTATCTTCCGTGCACTTTAACTACGCAAAATTACAAATAATAAAAAAAAGCCGAATTTATCATGGGGAGCACGTAGAGATTCAGGGTCGAGTAGAACGATTCACCTACATGAATTACTACAGAGCTCACTTTTTATAGCTTGTTCCAACACCGAAACAAGTTCTAACAAAAGGTTTTCCACACGAACATATATATTCTTCTGAGCATACCTTTAAAAAAAAAAAAATGAGGGAACCAAAGTTTTGTGCTTCTGGCCTATACCCAAGAATTGATGGGCGAGGCAGTTTTTTTTTTTTTCCCCTTGCCTTCGAGTAGATAAACAAGATCCCCCTTTCCCCAAATCAAGTTGGAACCTTGGAAAGGAAGATTCTATCCCTTCCTTGCCTTTGTCACGTCGATCTCTAAGTCGTTTATTATTTTATGTGCCATTTCGGTTTCTTGCTCTTTATGGCTTACGCACGTGTGAAAGTGGTGATCTAGTTTTGTTGCTCTAAGTAATAATGGAGAAGTACAAAGCGTGTAGTAACTCTGGCCGTTTTGTGCGCTATGGTAATTGATTAATGGGTAATTGTACTATTGCTTTGTAATGGCGATCACCTACATTTTTATTGCTTTGTTTCGCATTATCTTTTTTCAAATCTTTGACTTTTTTGTATTGATTTGAATGATCCTATTATTACAAATAATGGTTATGGGTTTGAGCTGATTAAAATGTAGTGCTATAGTTTGCTTGCTGGTTGCTAGAAAAATCTAGAATAATTAGAATTAAGTAGAGGATGATGCCTGAAAGCTTACCCACGGATTATATAATTTTTACTTTCGTTTTCTTGATATATAATTTTCATAGGCCAAGTGTAAAAGGGCTTGGGTCTGATGTTAAAGCATTCTTTAATTTTGTTTTATTTAAAATGAAATTCATATATTTTTTTTAAATTTAAATAATTACTCATCATCAATAGCACGACAGTTCAGGGTGGGCCAAGGCTTTCCTTTGAAGAGATTTCCATGCATTCCTCCAATGGTCCTCCTTAATTCTTAACCTTCAGTACAGCAAAATCTTTTTCAACTGCGTCTATCCATCGCAACTTGGGTCGTTCCCTGCCTCTTGGTCCCTGTGGCTTTGCCAAAACAAGCCTTTTTATAGGGTTCAAATTATTCATTCTAAATACACGAGCAGCCCAGTTTGATCTTAATAAATTTTATAATATTTGGGTCTTTGTAGTATTAATAAATTTCTTAATAGTGGAAAAACTTTGAATAACAAAAAATTTTAGAAAGTACAAGTAGTTAATTATTTGAACTTCAAAAGATAAACGTCAGTATAGATGTCATTTTGTGTTTTATTGAAATTTCTATAATAGCCAGCTTTACAAAATTGTAAATTAAAAAATCTGTGCCTAAACATCGAATAAAACATTAACAATATCGTATCCTAACATGGTAACTTTCGTAAAATTAGTATTTCCAATTTCAGAAATTCAATTGAATAATATCGAAATTGACTAGATTTCTTATATTTTAACGAAACAAAATCTAATTTTCTCTAAATAAGACGTAAATTATTCTTTTATGTGTACTAATTTTGATTGGTCAAAATAATATTATTATTTTTTTTTTCTTATTGAACTTATACATTTATGGGAAAAAAAAAATTGAGGTTATTGACTGGAACGATTCTTAGTGACTTCCTATCATGATTCCATATGAAGCATTAAATCATAGGAAAAAAAATTCGTGGACAGACGGGATTTAAAAAGTTACATTTCATTTATTTTTTCACCAAACCGTGAAAACGTCACGTCCATTGTCACGTCATCCGGCGAGTGGTACTGCTCGCCAAAGTGTCAAGAGTGCACTCTGTTCTGTTATTTTATTGTCCGAAATCTTCAGTGCGACTGTCAGATGTGGCCTATTTTGTCCGATCTCGTGGAAAATATAATGTGGGCGGTTGATGCACATCATCTGCAAGGGCGTTACTAACAACACAAGAAAAAATATTGCTTGCCCTTGGAATCCTTTTTTTATTATTTGTATTTATTCAACATCAGGTGTGGTGTGCAGCTGGGATGCGATGGATGGTGAAGTGTTGAAATGTACCATAAATACTTTATATAAGTATTTAGTGCTGCATGGCATGATGATAGCGTATTGAAATGGGAATGAGTGTATAATGTAGGACAAGAAAAATAAAAAGTGATTGAATATATATTCATTTGAGAGATAATATTTAGCATAAATAATGTACGACAAATAAAACAGTTATTGAATATATGTTCATTTGAGAAATAATATTTATCATGTTTATATAGTGTAGGACAAATAAAACAGTGATTGAATATATGTTCATTTGAGATATAACATTTATCATGTTTATATATAAATATATATATAGTGTGTGTATGTATGTGTGTAACTTGGTAATATTTTCATAGATTTTATTAAATAGTTGTTCGAAATATATGATAAATATATGTTGTTCGAAATATATAAATATTAAATATGCATGAGCATAATCCTTTTATTACCGGTCATTGTTGAAATATTGATTCCCTCACGCTTATATTTATCGATTTAAATAGGAAACTTTAACAAAAATGATAAATCCTAAAAGAATGCCACCCTGTTATCACTGAATTTATTATGGAATATTCAGCAGCTTCAATAAAGATCGTGAAGATTAGAAATTGGATCTTTTATTTCGTTTTATTTTGTTTTTTTTGTTTGGAAATTCGTTGCACTTCAGGTACGTCTTGGATTGTTGGCAATAATCCAGGCCAACTGTGAAGAAGAAACCTAGGGCATTAGAGCTAAAATAAAAAGAAATTGGAAGTATTTTCCATAATAAATTTTCAAACAAGGAATATTATTACGTATTTACTAGATTCCGTATAAACGAGCGTAACTTTAATAATAAAGTTACGCTCGGTACTTTTAATTCAGATACATGGTAGAATGTATATTCATATACTTACAAAGGACTTCTTAAAATTAAAATATAATTGCTATTAAAATAATAAGAAAAAATAAGACCCAGCATAAAATGAATGGGTCAAAGTTTATTCATGAATGTTAATAATTTATGAATTCGTTTTTCATATTGTTTTTTTATATTTAACCTTTAATTTTTTTTTATATTTTGTTTTTTTCAACGTGGATTAGAAAAGGTTGACTATTATCAGACTCGTGGTACTAAATTTCTATTACAATTTCGCTCTTCTTCATTATTGAAAGTATTATAATTTTTTTTCAAATGTTGAAAATGTTTGACTTAATTTATTGATAAAATTTATTAATATTTTAATACTGGACTATAAATCAGCATTCAGAAAACGGGAACTCTTCAGAGAATATAATATGAAGAGAATATTTTTCGTTCTCTATGAAATGATAGACACATTTTAAACATATCAAGGCTGTGAATTTATTAAGAGAAGTGAATAATCAGTTAGATTGACCATAGAAACTTTTCAATAATCTTTTCCCGTCCATGTTATCTTTGATTGCTTCATTTATTATGTCCAAAACTCACAGAAAACTTTGTCACACTTTGGCAATTTTAGGAATTTAGTTCAAAACCGACTAGTGAACCAAGCTGAAGATATCCATGTCTATCCCTAGTGTAGGCAATGTTAAAAACTGAAGAAAATCCAAATTTATTGAGTTGCGTAAATTGGAGGAAGATGAGATTATCCAAGATGCCGATCGTGGTCTAATTCGTTCCATGGGAGTTGGTGCAATATAAAAGTGATTAACAAGCTTAAAAAGTTCATGGAGCATACAGAAGAGACATTGCACCATGCTTCCAAATTGGTTAGAGAAAAATTTTCTGATTTTACATACGAATTTATACAAGCAGCTGTACTATAGTAAATTTAAACGAACATACTAGTAAAGATGCAGAGATTCTTTGTGCGATTTTAAATCTATTACCCCTGATGCATACCAATTTGGAATTGTTCTCAAATCTGGGTTTTGCCGCAAAGTATGTCAGGTGCACGTGCCTCTGAAGTCGAATGAAAGGAGAACTGGGAGGGAAAGGTTAGGGGTGCGGCTCCACTTTCTCGCTATCCTTGGCGGATGCTACAAACGCCTACCTGTTCTTCCACAACCGGCTGCAAAGAAATCATCCTTCAGCAACGATGGATGGGGTTGCGCTGATCGGTGTTCCGTTCGGCCCTGGGTGAGAGGTTTTACATACAGCAGGAGTTATTAGCATCGAGAAACAATAAATGATTGATTGAAGTTTCTTAACAAATGGCTTTAATACTTTAATAAAATTTTTAAAATTATTTTATTAAAGATTTTAAACTTAATTTAACTTTAATGTTGTATAATTTTATTTGGGAACATTAATTAAACGAAAACAAAAAGAACACATAAAGTAGAAGAAATGAATTAGAGTATGCATTTTTCTATTTATAAAGACAACCTGCACATAAAAAGTAAGCAATATCATAAAAAATATTCCCATTAAAAAACTATTGGATTAGTTATCATAACATACCTTCTACTTGTATATTTCGCTCAGTTTTTCAGTTATTATGGATAAATAAATCCGTTAAAAAATAATAGAAATAAATCCATTGGCATCTAAAAAAATCTTGTTCTGTTAGAGGCTGAAAGATTTAATTATCACACATCAACAAATAGGAACGGAGCATCTCTAAAATTTTTACTCCTATATTAAAATGGGCGGTGTTGAATTTACCTTGCAAGGAAGTTACACAGCTGAAATTTTAGAAATATTGCCTGACGTAGCTAACGAGAAATTCCACTTTTAAAAATTTTCTTGGAGACATGTAGGCTTGTCTGCTTCATATATAAAATTATTTCTCTCAGTTAAATCTGTAATATTGCCAATAATGCTAATATAATATATCGATAATTGAAATCCAGTATCTAAATAAATAGTTAATTCAAGAACATTCATTGAGATCTTCAGAAATACTTACGTACAAAACTGACTTTGATGTTATTTACCATTCTTTTATTTCCGATTTCTTTATTCGAGCTGAAGGAACCGTATTGCAACTATATCTTTCAACACAACACAACAGTGAGGTATGGCAATAAGTTAGACTATGGTAACTCCCATTACTCTATGAAAAAAATAGGTCAAAGTCGTGCGAGGGATGATGTCAAGGCAAGTGGCCATCTACTCTCGAACTCTCTGTAATGACGTCAAGCGTCGATTCGTATACGCCTCACCATCCATTCCCCCCCCCCACCCCCAACACAATCCATCTCCCCATAATTCCCGGATCCCCAAAAGGAAATGACTTGCAGCGGAATGTTTCGTCCCACTTGCAATAAGATCTTCTTTTTCGTGGGGTTCTTAGAAACCCCCCTTAATTGGTGTTACCAGGAAAAAGATTTTCGAATAGCTGGGATTCCCTCGCAACTAATAGACTGGACGGTAATTATGCTGGAGAAATGCTTTTTGGGGGAGGTGGAGTGGTTGGATGTAGTTCTTTTTTTTTCGTAAGATCTTTCCTCTTTGTTTTGCAATCTTAATGTTCAAGTTTGTAGATTGGCTTAAGATTGCGCCATGCGATTCGCTGAAGTAAGATCGTCCATCTTTTTGTTACAAATTGGTCATCTCATGTACGTTAATTGCTGTATCCTGCGCTGTAATCGAATAAATATAATATCTTAACGAAATATACTCAGATGTTTTTTTTTTCTTAATTTTATTTCTTAGAAACGGTTTGTCTGTAGTTCTTAATTTTATTTCTTAAAAACGGTTTGTGTGTAGTTCTTAGTAATTTTGTATTTCTTAGTTCTTTCTGTCCGACAATGTTTTTTTTATTAGTCATCAGAAAATATATACAATTTTTTTTCTTAACTGAACATAAGAAAATATAAAATTCCGGCAACAGAAATTACGTGTCGAATCCTTAAAAATAAAAATTTAATAAATGATGCGATATTAAGTGAATTCAAGCAAAAATAAATTATATTTCAATATAGTACTCCATTTCACCAAATTTTTAATTCACTTTCCTAGAACACAATTAAGAAGCGAATACATTATTTTGAAAAAGCATTGTTTCGTTGCATCAGACTTTAAAATCTAGTTTAGTTAGTCGCTCTACGGTCATTTTGTGCACACTTTGGGCTAATTAGACAGGGACCTACATTTTAAAATGGATTCCAAACCACTAACAAACATAAATGCCACTCCCAGGATTCGAACCTGAAGCCTGTAGTACCAATGGGCAGAGTGCTAGCCAATTGGCCATCAGGTCGACAGACTTTGAGGGGCAGCAGGTTTCAGATTTGAGCATCAAGTATTATTATATCACTAAATAAATCTCTAAAAACACGATAAGTTTTGGTTTTAACCTCAATGAAATAAAAAAAAAAAAATCCATGACTTCATATTGCTAAAATCCAGTATCGCAATTTTAAGTAAAGCTGATTTAAGTCTTTTAAAGAAAAATAACCAACAATACAATTCTTTTCCATATTTAGCCTCGAAAAACAGCTTAACTAGAAAGAGAAAAAAAAATCCCGATCAGCTTATTTCCTCGCTCATAGAACCACTTTAAAGATAAATTTTCTCGTAAACAATTTTTTTTTTTTTTTCACTCGTCAAAGAATGTGAAAACACTGCTCTCGTCTTTTAAAATGTATACTAGTTTTCCAACTATACCTGTACAAAGAGGGGGGGGAAGGGATGCCTACCTCTAAAACAGAAAAGACCTTCACAACAGGTGCTACCACTGACACATACGAATGCCAGGATTTCCTCACAAGAGTGAATTACAAGAGGTATTTGTGGCCCATTTACTCTTCTCTGGAACATCTCCAATAAATCTATTTTTAATCCATTCGCATTCGATACCCAAACTAGACCCGACGACGTCAAGTTAAACAATCCCTTCCATTCTTTTCTCATCCCTCCCCTTTCTCTCTTTCTTGCTTCAGAAAAACGCAAGTTTCCTGCTCTGAAAAGCAGGAATTCGATTTGCTTTATGCTTTAACCTTGAACTTTCAAGTTGAGATGAGAGATTATTTGATTGTTGGACTATTATTAGATTACTCAACTATTATTGTCAGCGTTAATCAACTTTCAGACTTATGTCTTTTCACTTGCTTCAATTGCAGCATGACGAACTGCTAGCGGTTGAGTCTCAGCAGTGACAAGTCAAAGCTCCTGTATCACTTCGGCGTTTGATTTTCAGATATTGTTTATAGGATCATAGCCATACTGGTTGTGTAATATAATATGTTCACAATGTCTCTACTATAAGAAAGGAAACAGGAAGTATAGATATAGTATGGAAGTATGGATCAACTTTCAGACTTAGTCTTTTCACCTACTTCAACTTCAGTATGATAAACTGTTTGTGGTTGAGTCTCGGAAGTGACAAGTCAAACCTCTTGTTTCACTACAGTGTTTGATTTTCAAAGATTGTTTATAGTACCATAGCCACACTGGATATGTAATATAATGTGTTCACAATGTCTCGACTGTAAGAAAAGGATACATGGAATATGGCTATAATATGGAAGTGTGGATTATGGAAATAATGGACTTATGCCGATAAAAAAAATCTTGGATAAATTTTAAGGATAGATTAGGCATATAGAAGAAAAGTGTATAGCTGCAGACTTCACCATACACTATTGTTGTTATAGGAAATAAACAGATTAAAATGTATGCTGATAATAGCGTGTATTAATTGAACATAATAACAATTTACAAGGACTAGTATCAAGAACACTTATTTATCATGTTTAGAAATAGTGTACAAAGTTTTGTCATCCATAACACTACATGCCCTATGTCTGCTACAAATGAGTGAGCATCTTTAAAACTGTATTCAAACAATACCTTCTAGTAATATATGGTCACATTAGCAGACATACGATTCTATGCTAAAATGACTCTTATTTTAATATTTAACAGTCTTTTGAGATTAAGATCTTTTGAATATCATCTTGCGTACTTTAATCCTCATAATTGTGTGCAAATAAAACGTATGGGATTAACTTTTTTGAATAGTTAACGTAAAAATTTTTTGCTGAATTTAATCTCAAGTAGAATTTCATTGTTATAAATCGTAAATTCAACAACTTGAGGACATTCTTCAGGATTATAAATATTCGGAACTTTCATTTAATTTATCGGTTGACTAGTCGATTTTTTAGATCAATGTCCTTTTTACTAGTGAATCTATAACGAGCTTTACAATGAACATAACCGGTCATAAACCATACTTAGCCACAAATTAAAAAAAAAATTATTGTACAGCTATGGATATCTAAAATTATACAAAGGAGAAGCTTTTGCTGTTATTGTGTCATTGATGCCTTTAGAAGAAAAGAATTTAAACCTCTTAAAATTTTTTGTCGATTACACAAACCTTACGATGACGCAAATGTCCATAGATCTCTTAAACAACCATCCATCCTCCTCAGAAAGCAATCTCAAGGATGAAGGAAAAGATCAGAGATTTCCTGCTTGATAAGAGATGGGGGATTCTCAGCTGAGAAAAAATTTTAACAATAAAAATATCTCGCTCCAGTTATGAAATAGAACCACGTGTAATATCTTTACATGCTTTTTTAATCCTACAAAAACTTGTACATTTTAACTATTAGTCCACGAGTCGAATAATCTGTTGAAAAATGTATGGATTATTCTATGCTTAATATAGTTTTTTTTTCTTTCATTTCAACGTAACGTCGGTATAGAACATACGAAATTAACTGTGCTGTTTTATGTTACGTTAAGTTTTTATAACAATTAACGTTGTAAATGTAGATATAGATTAATGTTAGATATAGACTCTTCATAGAGTTTTTTCTTAAATCGATTTTAATTACATTTTTTATAAGCATATGTGTAAAAAGATTCTTTACTGTTTTATTTTTATTTTCAACAAAGGTGTTTTTCAATTATTAATAATCCATTTAAATAAATTGAAATATACGTGAAAAATGTAATGCATTCAAAATCTGTTATGATAATAAGCATGATACTTAATCAAGTCGATTTTTTTTTTCCAATTACTTGATAGCGAAATATAAGTCGTATTATTATTTTTTTTTTTATTGTTGTTGTTGTTGTTGTAGATTTTAATGTGTAATATTTTTATTTGGAAGATAAACCTTGATTAATAACAAATAATGTCAAGATATGACTGCATACAATTTTCGGATTATATTTCCTTAATACATCATTTCATCAGTTAATAAACCCTCTTTATTGCAAATAAACATTACTGAGCAGATTTATTATGTATTTCACTTAATTTTGTTTTTATGTCAGAGTGTTTCTTTTTTTTTATATAAAGTAGTTCCTGATCACTTAGATACAAACATTCCTTTTTTTCTATTATCACAAAGCTGAAGATTACTGGCTGTTGTTCTGAAAGCCATTCTATATAATCATATTGTGGCATCAATTTCCATTATGGATATCGAAACGGAAACATTGTTTCATTGTTCATGGTGCTTTCTTAACAACTGTCCTTGCGTGGTGATACCGCGGATTGATATGGAATTTATATGTGAGCACATGTCTCAGTGACCAAATTGAATAAATCACTTGAAAGCTCCTTTGTCCTGTCAGATTTGTTACCAGCAACAACTTACCTGTTGTTTATTTTTCTTGATGGAAAGGTTACTGGAAACATCTGTGAACCGCTGTTGGTTAATTTTTATTTCTCTCTTTCTGCCATTTCGTAAGCAATAAAGAACCTTGAATTTCGATAAGTTTGTGGAGATGAAACGACAGATGATCGCGATAAGCCCAATTATCACCAAAATCATTGGCATTTGGAGATATGAATTTTTACGTCTACAATTTTAATTGCTCGTTATTTACAAAAATTAAAATTTATTTATCCTTCACCTGCATTTTGTAACATACAAAGAATGCCGTAACTATCCATTTTTCTAAATTTTCCTGATTAGATAATATGCAAACATTTGAAATTAATTAAAACCATTCAGTGAGTTATTCACTTAAAAGGTATTGCGTAATTACATAAAGTAAAAAATTAACATTTGGTAAGAGAGAAGATTAAATAGAAAATATTATCATTTGCTATTGCATATTCATTGAACAATTGCACCACAATAAAATCATTATAAAACTATCTTCTGAAGATTTTTATTTGGAGCATAAAAGAATTTCGAATATGAATTAATATTTGCAAATGAACATAGTTTGTTTCTCATTGTATATCACTATACCATCACTTTTTAAAAAATTACTTAAAATAGCAATTCAGTGATGAATTTTTGCATATTGGCTGCATGAAAATTAAAAAAAATAGTGTTCCTTTTGTGATAAGATGTACTCCTGTGGCCTAAAAGATAGACATTGGTCTCCGAATCTCCTAGATTTTGGGTTCAAATTCTGTCTGGTGCATTATATCTTCCAAACATCTTGTTTTTTTTTTGTTGAAAACTATTATAAAGAATGAAAAAAAAAATGCTTAAAACAATAATTCAATGTTGAAAATGTCTGCATTTTGACCCATGAAAACTAAAAATTGTATTCCTCTTGAGGATAGTCTGATGTGATGTGTACCTGTGGCGTAATGATAAGATGTTGGTCTCCTGAATCAAAGATTGCATGTTCAAATCCCGCCAGGGGACTTTATTTCATCGAATTGTTTTTTTTTTTGTGGAAGACTTATAAAGGAGGAAGTAAACTACTTAAAATAATAGTTCAGTAATGAAAATATCTGCATATTGAGTACATGACAAATTTCAGTATTTTCTGTAATAAGATTTATAATTATTGGTTAAATTATTATTTTTGAAATCAAGTATACAAAAAAAATTTTTTTTTAACCGTGCATGTTAAAGATCTTGTGAACTAAAGTAATCAAAACGAGAAAGATATATTTTATGCAGCATTTACAGCAATGCTGTTTTCTTATATGACAATTTGAAATTTTATTTATCGGTCATTTCCTATTGAAATATTAGTTATATTATCCTTCTCATTTTCCAATAATTTTATTTTCAAACTTTTAAAAAACAGTTTGATTGTTAAGGTTTCTGAATGCGAGGCACTTTGATCTGATGTCATTTGTAACTTGAACGGCAGACATGTAACAAGATTAGTATTCCCAGTGTGTATCACGGTGATCTGCTACATTGCATAGCAGTTTTCCATTGTAATTTTGAACGCACATTTCCCTATATGGCATAGATATAGGAATCTCGCGCTTTCTTCTTGAATACCAGCAGAAGTACTTTCCGACTTAAGAAATTGTGTTGATTCCTGCAAAACTCAGTTACTTTCAGTGAGGTTTCGCATATCTGGTTTCGAAGTCGCCTTGCGCTATCCATGAGAGCACTCCTCCATGGTTAGGCTTCAGGTTCGAATCCTGGCGATCTCATGGATGCTTGTTAGTGGGAATCGACGTTAAACTACAGATCCCGGTCTATTTAGCCTATAGTGTGCATAAAATGATCGTAGAGCGACAAACTAAAATCAAACATCCATGATAATTCACATTAGATTTTACGTTCATAACACCTGAAACATTATCATGAAATTTTTTTTTTTCATTTGTCAATAGGTTATTGCCTAACAGCATCCACTTTAAGTGCTTTCTAACTTCCTTTTAAAGCAGTAGCTGTTTCTACTATACATTGTTATCCCCCTCCTATAAAAAAAGGCAATTGTTCACACATTACATCTGGAAAGCAGAAAAAATAGCCTTTTATCATCTGTGTGTTCGTTTGTTGCCTACTTTTACAATCCATTGTAAACCAGCGACAGTAGTCACGTTTGTTGAGTTAAGAATGTTTCAGTGTCTGAGCTTCCAACCCTTTTGTTTTCTTTCGATTGCCGTGAATGGTGTGCCAAAGTGAGAAAAAATTATGCCCATTCTTTTGATGTTAACTACCTTTAATGGACGCTCTACATATCATAGTTTCTTTCGAAATGGTCCGGGAAACGTGTCAAGTTTTTTATTCTTCTCCTTTGAGTTAAAAATTGTCTCTGATTTTTTCTACCTTGCTGTTTTTCAGCTTAGTTTGTGGAGATGAGAGTTATAAAGCGTGATTTCATCTTTGGTAAGAGTATTTCTAGAAAACCGTAATTTGTTTGGTGAAAGTAATTTTGCTTATTTACAATATGTCCCGTGTTAATTTACGAATCTATGTTAAATATTTTTGCTTCGAATCATGTAAAGAGAATATTAGGTTTCTTAGAAATGTCGAATACATTATGAAAGATAAATTTACTAATTGATTTATGCATTGAAATTATCTATGCGAAACAAGGGACAATTTTTCGGATAAATTATGTTATTTAGATTTCTTTTTTTAACTCATAATTTTATGGGTATTGTTTATGGGGAGGGGGGATACTTTTTCATGACTTTGATAAATTTTTTGTGTCCCTACTATTTTCAATTTTTTTAATTTTTTCCATGAGCTTATAATATGTATTTAAATTTATTTCACGAGCTAATAATTATGTAATTAAATAATGCAAAGTGGTCTAAAATTGTTTAGTGAAAGCAAAGACAATTTTATTTCGAAGTGATTTTTCAAGAAAAGAAAATCGTTTGGAATTCAATAGTTTTTAATTTTTAATTTTAAAATTGCTGTTATGCATTTTATTCTTGCATTAAATTCTGAATTTTCTCTCGGGGGAGGGAGGATATTAGAGAGTTTTTGCTTAACGTTTTTTTATCGTCCGATATTTTTCTTCCTAGCTTGCATGCTCATAGGAATAGCTCAGTAGTGCAATATTAAAGATACGCATGCGCAATAGGTACAATGTTTCCTATGAGCATGCGCGTTAGGAAGAAAAATATCGGACGATAAAAGAACGTTAAGCAAAAACTCTCTATTATTTGAAGATGGTATACAAGAATAAAGGTTCCTAACACCTTACCTGTGATTTTATTATTACAAAATACATTTTAAAATTAATTTAAATATCCGGTAGTAGTTAATGCCAGAAAATGTAAAAATCTGACTAATGTAAAAAGATTAGTTTATTAAAAAAAAAAAACTTTTGTAGTTTAACTTGTAGTAAAAAACGTTTTTAGTAAAACTTGTGAACCTTTCTAGTAAAAGCTTTTCTAGTATAATTAAATTTAAAAAGGACAAACCCATGGTTTAATATCGATAAAAGTACTCCACTATCAATATAGAAATCTTTTTTTGCCTCCAGAAATAGTTCTTGGTCCCAGAACCAATCTTATCCCAAGAATCTGGTTTGTAATCGCTTCTTTCTCACCTTGGCGACTCTTTGCTAAGATTATCACCGACTTTGTCATATATTTTATAGATTTATCGACACGTTCGTCCTTTAGGAGGAGGGGAAAAGAAATCCCTTGAATAGTTCTCTGAATAATACAGCCTTTTGCCGCAATAAAACTTTTTCATATCTGATGCCCTCACGATGGAGAAGGCGTCCCTGACATTCTTTACACAAAAATGTCATTTGTGGCACAAAAGCAAACCCTCCGATCGTAAAAGTCGCGAGCCCCACATTGAAGAATGGGTTGTTAGAAAAGAAGTTGCATACTTTAGGCACACCTTTGTTATTGAACTTTTGGTTTAAGGCTCGCCCTCTCTGAAGTTTTGTCCCCCTTTCTTTTTTTAACTATGTAAGTATTTTTTATTTTGTTCGCATTTTTTTTATAGTAAATTCTCCTTTTGAGGTGTGGTCTTTCAAACGGTTAGGTCATCCACTCTTGGTGGTTCAAACTGTGCCCTTCCAAATGTGAGCAATTATTTTTATACAATGTGTCCATGGGTAATTTGATTACCTTGAAAAGTATAAATACCTATTTTACTTCAAAGCTCAAGGCTTAGTTTAAGTACCAATGTCTAATTTAAAAAAAATGTTTTTTCAAAAATGATAATTTTGAAGTCGTGCTAGTGGTGTTAAATTTTGAAACAGCTGAATTTAGAAGGCTGGGTTAGGTAGCAGAATTTAGAAGAAAATTAAAAGCCGACTTGAAATAATGAATTGTTTGAAATAATATGTTTGAATGGCCTTTGAAAACAATAGATTAATACTAATGGATCTTGGACTATTCGAAACCAGATATTGTAACTAATTTTCTTGTGAAATTGCAGAACTGGGTACTAGGACTAGTTTCGACTGATATTGTTTCAAAAGTAATGACGTGTTTTAAAACTGTTTTAATCCCGTATTTATATAGCTTTCTCAACGATTTATTTCTTTTACCTGTGGAAAATAACTTAATTATAAATAAATATATCTGTCTTCTTCATTGGTGCAACAGCCCCATGGAGGACCAAGGCCATCCGCCTGCTGGCAGATTTCGAGACAAGCTGTGTTTTCTTTTTACGGGATAGGGTTGTCGATTCTATGCCCAACGCTCTACAGTCAGTAGACCGGGACCTACGGTTTAAAGGAGATTTTGAATCACTACAAACATCCATGGCACCGTCAGACTGTCTATGTATATTATTTAAAAATTTTTACAATAAATAAATGTTAGAAAACCATTTTAACTGTCATTAAGTATCAGTGCCAAAAATAATCTGCTATAAACAATAAAATTCCATCACATCTCTTGCAACATATTTGAATTTGAACTTTTGTTTGACCATCCAAAATCTTTTTTGAAGTAGGGGGATTGAAAATACCTTACTTGTTACCTTTTCTGTATATATTTTATCTAAACAGAAGAATGCTATCATGATTACTGCAATGTAATTTAACCTGTTTTTATCCCAGAAGTTTCTCTTATACACTTACTTGATACATCAAGGCTTGCAAATTTTAATTGATTATTACATAAACTAATTAACAATCTTCTAACACCAACCAAAGAAATTCCATCACGTTCTCTACAGGGGCATTTCAAAGATTTCTCACAATTGGTGATGTATCCTTTCAGAACAATGCAGTACTCATTACTGATACTAATCCAATCCATTTACTAATGGCAGGATAAGGAAGTGGTACCTCCCTCGCTAACTTTGCTACGTGACAGAACAGCCAATCTCACCTTGTGTGGTGGAACTCGGACTCTTTTGGTACCAAGAGGAAAAAGTTTGGGCTGGCAACTTCCGTTCCGCACCTAGCACCGTTCTTTTGTACCACTTGTTGGCTAACGAGGACAGATAACAATACCAGGAATATCGGAAGCTTTGCCTTTGGATTAGCATCATAATGCGATAGCGATTGTGATTTTTAAATTAGGATGTTAGGGTACAGTACGTTGGAAAGAATATTTTTATCTTCACAAAGGTATTTGTTCGAAGTGGGGATTATTTGATGAGTATTTTAATAATTATTTTAGGAAATACTTATAAAAGAAATTCGTTGGATTTTGAATTATTCAGATCAGCTTCCTGTTTATACGGCAAATTATTAAGTATCAACAGTGGTTGTTGGTTGAAAGATGTTTTTTTTTTTTGCTATGGAATATCGTATCGTTGCTTTTGCCATTTGTTTTTATATCATATTTATATTTACATAACTGTATGTAATTTGAATCTTTTTTTTTTCAATCGTTGTATTTTATAAATTGAGACTTATGGCCGAGTCACTGACGCTCGGTATTTAGATGTTTCGGATGTTTGTAGTGGTTCAAAATTCACTTAAAACCGTAAGTCCCGGTCTAATATAAATGTAGAGCGTTGGGCTGACACCGCTACCCCGTAAAAAGAAAGCATCTCCTGTCTCGAATTCTGCCAGTAGACAGACAGCTTTGGCCCACCATGTTGAGCCATTGATGATGATGATGATGATAATGATGATGTGTCTTATGAATGGTTGAAACAATTTGTTTAAATTTCATATTTCATAGTAAGTAAACCAAGGGAATATGTATATATATGCATGCATATATATGTGTGCATGTATGCAACACTTCAATTATATATTATTAGTAATAAGTTCTTTAGTTTTATTGTTAAAAACTTATATTTACAAATTATAAATGCTTTTGAAATATATATGTATTGATAATTCAAAAATATTTTCAAATTTGCTCACACTTCTATAATTTCCATGTCCAATTCAATTCTTTAAAAGTCCAATTATTTCAGATTAGCTACAAAAAAGCATTGTTCAATCTATTATTATTTACTTCATGTAATATATATATATCGCATTTTAAAATTGATTTTTCATTCTACTAATTTTTATTAACAGTTTTGTTCACCAAAACATAACCAAATAAAAATAAACTATTTACTCAAAGCCAACAAACCATGCCGTACCAATTTTGTAATTTAAAAGAAAGAAGATAAAAAAGGCCCACTCTTTCGTTATTGAGTGAGAAAGGTAGGCCTCTGTGGTTTCATGACCCAGCTAATTCCCTTGGTTGACCCTTCTCTCAGAGAGGCGGGTTCGGTGCAGGAAATGTGTTCGAAAGAAATTATCTAAATCATCTTCTTAGGCGATAATTAACTCCGCATGTGAGGGGGGAAATAAGATTGCGGTTTTTCCCGCATGAACCCTCAGGATCGCCGTTGGGAGTTTTTGTGTGCACATCGCAGTTCGTTTGCGTCACGGTTTGGCGATCTTCCTAACAATCCCCTCAACAAATAATCGAGCCTGCTCATTTTTATCCCTCCACCCCCTTAAAATCATGGAATAACGTCCTAGAGGCACATTATGGGGATGGGGGGGGGGAGAGGGAATTCGATTGAATGAAGGGAGCCCTTTTTCTCTGTTCCAAGTCGACCCTGGCATTCTTCAAGATAAAACACAAAAAAAGCAAAAAAAAAAAGAGAGAGAAATAAATTTAAACAAAAAAAAATTGCTGATGGGACGAGTGCAAAAACCGCTGTGTTCGTTGGCTTATGCCTCTATCGTTAAACATGACAGAAACGCAATTTTTTTCCCCTCCTTCTCATCTGTATTTTTTCCCTCTTTTTCTTTTTTTCCCCTTCCGTTGCCCATTTTGTTGTGTTTACGTTCCGCCAGGAGGGATGACGTCACTGCGGAGCATGCTTGTGCGCGCGCATCTCACGCCACTTTGTCGATAAACAAAGCCGTGACGTCACACACATGAAAAGTTGTCATTTTGGGATCGATGCATGCTGCTGAGCTTACCGGCCGGCATTCGAAGCTATCTTTTTAAATCAATTTTTTTCTTCCTCGTTTGATAATAAAAATGCATGGTATAATTAGTTGTGGTCCTTCCATATAATGTTTTACTAATCTTAATAGATATAACCTTAGATAACCATTAAGAAATTAAAAAAAAAAAAATTATTATAAAAATATACTTCCAAGTTTTCAGATAAAATAAGTTTATAATAAATTATAGAATACATTCTTTAAGCTTTTGTATTGCATATCTTTTTGTGATCCGAATATTTAATATGTTGGCTTTAAATATTCTGGTTAGCAGCTAAAAGTACATGGGAAAAAGCTAAATAATGTTTAGTACAGCTAACTATATGGAGGATGTTTAATGTTTAAAAGAAAAAAAAAACGTATTAGCAGATAATCTTTAAAAACAAAAATTACTGTTATTGGCTGCAAAAATTTTTTTTTGTAAAAATAAAAGCGTTGCGAAAAGTTGTAATTAAGATTTAATTTTTAAGATACACATAAAAAAATTGTATTTAAAAAGAGGCATTTATAAATATCGCATTATATTCATATTGTTTAAAATATTACTTTTTACATATGCATGATGATATGTATTGTGGGTTTTTTTTTTACTGTTTACACTCTGTTTTTTATCAACATTTAAACCGGTTCATTTAAAAATGTATACAAAAATGTAAATAATGAACATTAATAAATACAATTCGAGAAATAATTGTTTAATTTGAATAAAATTTGAAGGAATTATATATATATATATAAATTAAAAGTAACTAAAAGCACAAGTTGATTAATTTTTTTATTATATCGTAACAGATGTTTTCTTCATGTTCTATAATTGAAGTTTTGCCGATATAACATATAATATAGGTGCAAAAAATTCGTATAACGGAGTTTCCATTTTGTGTTTTTCGAAGGAGGGATTCTTAGATTATTATCATTTATTTACGATTAGCAGTGATTATTTTGTTATAAATTTTCCCAAAACATCTTGTTCCCACAAAAGGAACAAGATGTTTTTATCAATCTTCCTTGAAGTCTAAATGGAGACTTCTGGAGTTTGTTTATCCTCCGATAACATATTCAGAGCGTTTCGTGCCTCGGTCATTGATCCATACTGTCCACTTTTAAACGTTTTATTTGCTTACTTTTCTGTCGATCGAAACGTAACTTCTGTTTGCCATAAACATGAAGTTTTTAAACATTGGTGATAAATTGAGCATTTAATCTCTATTTTCATCGTCTTACGGTGTACAAAAGTCTACTCTTAATCTGACCACAGGTACAAGAAAAACAATATGTACCCTCATTCTATTGTTATTTCAAAATATTTGATTATTGTCCTGTATATCATCGAAATGGCACCACATTGTCGCTTTCAAAATTTTTCTATGTCGTCATATATCACCAAAAAGTAATAGTTATAATATAATTTATGGATAATAAATTATGTAATTTTAATAATAAATACATAATATATTTTATGAATGCATAAAAATTATTATTTAATCGTGCATTTATTTGTTTTATTCACTAAATACTTAACTTTTTAAAAATATTTTGATTAATAATTGAATGATTTTCTTCGGTTAAAAAAAAAAATCTTGGATCTCTCTAATAAAATCAGTACTTTTTTAAATTTTAATTTAGAATATTTTTTATCTTAAATTCTATTCTTTTTAAATATTTTTAATGACATAGCAAGTATGTTTCTGGATTAATTTTTATACTATCCTAGGCAGACGAAGCTAATTAATTTTTAAGCTTATCTTTAAAACCACAATGCAATATTCGGCGCTTTTTTTTAAAAATATAATTTTAATTAAAAGATAAATTTAAATTTTTAATTTTTTTTTATTTAAAAATTAGTTTTAAATTTTAAATTTAATTTTTTAATCAAAAATGTAATTTAAAAATTTGTGAAAAAAATTTAATAATTTGAACAGATTTTTTTAAGGCTTTTATTCACTTTGTAATCTCACTTTTTTTTTTTTTTTAATTCACTTTTGTGGATTGCAAATCTCTATTTATGCCATGATATAAATAATGAAGTTCTTATTGGGAAATTGATGAAAATAATTTCATAAGCAATCCCTTTATTTACGCGCACAAACATGTTTAAAAAAAGCTTCAAATAATCTGTTTGGATTTGTTCAAGTTAGGATACGCACTTTTATTATTATTGATAAGTACTGATAAATATAATATTTATCAACAATCCTATTGTCTTTATCGATAGATGTGATTATTCCAACATATTTCGTTTATTATTAATTAAATGTGAAATGTTGCTTTAGCAATTTGGACATTTGCTGCTTAGCTTCAAATGGAAAAGAGCGTATTTATGTTATCCCTTATTTGATGTTATTTAAACAAAATTCTAATGATGATTCTTATAAATTTTTTTTTGTTTCATTGCAGAGTCCATGCCGCACTAAAGTGGTCTTTCAGTGTACATGGCCAGGATGTGGCCAGCAATATGACGAGTGCGATAGAGTGGAGAGACATGTTAGGACACAGCATCTCAAGTAAGACATTTTGCGAAGTGACTTTTTAACTATTAACTTAGATATTTTTTTTGTATATTTTTTCATTATTATTTCACTCTTCCAATATTATATCTTCAATATTTACTATTATGTTATCCTTTATAAAATGTATTACTACAAAATTATTTTGTCAAAAGCCAGTAATGCCTGACTCGTGGTCTAATGTAACGAATGAAAGTAGTCGAATAGAAAAGTAGTCTAATGTTGCAAGTGGAAGAGCTCAAATTCGAATCTATTATATTCATTTTCAGAAACGAGGAGCCTCAATGGCGATTGTGACATATTGTATAAGTGTCTTGCATAAACAGGCAGGTGTCTGGTATAAGTATTTCTTTTTACCGCATTTGCACGTTGGAAATGCGATAATTTTCCCAAAAGTCTTTAGGAAGCATTTTACTTTCTTATGCGAATATCTACCCTTTCCCTCAAGAATAGTCACACGACGGTGGCTATTTGTATTTATCGAAGCCCATCAATGTACAGCAAGGGGAAAAAAAGTATTTAATTTTATTTACTTAATTTTTTTTTTTTTATTATTTGCTGTTTAAAATCGTATGTTACCAAACTCAGAGTACAATATATTTTTTGGGGGGTTTTCTAACCCACAGTTGTAACATTTTTTTTATCGAGCTAAAAAAAAAAAAAAAAAAAAAAAAAAAAAAATGTGCATTAAATTAACAATGATGAAAAAGAGCGGAGTACGTAGCCACTTCTGTGGAATCTGATGTATTTATTTATTTTTTAAACTTTTTAATAATATTTTTTTTTAATCGTGATATTAAAGTGGTGTCAAGTGATGGATTAAAAAAAATCTGAAAGAATGCCAAAGAGACCGTTTACAATTTCTCAAATTTCAAAAATCTTAAGCTGGTGAGTGAATAGCTTGGCAAGGTTATCATCCAGCCAAGATCACTTGATAATGCCGTGTCACTGATAATGCCTTGTGAACGCTTCATTATATATTGCTGTTGCTTAATTTAACTGTGCTTGTGCAACTTTTAGTTCTGTTACTGAAATATTGGATGTGCCAACATTCTGACCAATCTTGTTGTTGTTGCAGACGATCGGGGGATGCTCTGGATTTGGAAGGCAGTGATCACGAGGAAGAGTTCTATTACACAGAAATGGAGGTGGAGAGCCCCAGCAGCCCTTTCCTCCAGGGGTCCATCTACTCCTCTTCGGTTCCCACCCTCAGTCACCTGGACATGGCACGTCCCGCCCACGAAGATCCTGAATACAGGAAACAGACACAGGTGAGCAGTGTTGTAATCTTTCAGGCTTATTTTAAAGGAGTTAATAATGTTTTAAGTTGTTCGGGATTAATATAGAAAGGCACAGATTTGTTGAAACCCCAAGCTGAATTCCTACACAGATTAAAACTAAATACCAAATTACAGAACTAAATGTCGACAAAAAAAATAATATAAAAAAAAAACAGCTACTACTCTCACAAGATTAAGCATGAAGTACTACAAAAATTTCTGCTGATGGCGTTAAAAAATACCAAAAATGTGGCAACTGTTCTGATGTCGAGCTTACTTCTCATCATGTCTTTTGACTGTCCAGCTGTCGCAGCTGCCTTGCACTGTTTGGACCATCCCTCGGAAGAGGATTTATACTCCGAGATGGCTGTCAACGTATCTAATATTATTTAGAAGCACCACGATATTTGATTTTCTTGTTATCATATCAACTGAAGAGTACACCACACAACAACATATTACTTAAGTGTTGTTATTGTTAAAAGGAGTACTGTTTTTTAACCATTGGACATTTTGGGATTCACTTAATTATGCATAATTTTCTTTTATTTTTTGTTCTTTGTTGTTTATATAACCATTATCAGTAGAGTAGCATTTTATTAAATAATGTAATGTGCATTTTTTGTGCAGATGAATGGACCCACCTTCACGCAAGCTGCTCCAATCTCAATTCCGCAGCTGCAGAAATCTGCCGCATGGAACCTGCACGGTTACGCTGCCAGTGCACCCAGCAACATGGTGAGTGTACTGTCTACTTTAGCTGTCACTTACAGTCGCGTATAAAGCATGCACTTCGCTGTTAACTCATTCAAAGGTTAACTAAAAATAATATTTAGTTAATCGTGCTTTCTTATTTTATAATAACCCAAATTCACAAAGTTAGACAAACAAAGTAAGACGAAAAGAAAAAATAACACTGAACTGACGTACAGCATGATTACATACGTTAGTTTTTGACCGTTTTAAAAGATCTGTTCATAAATCAAAATATAATAATGTATTTTTAAATACTTTTTATAAAATTATTGCTATTGATTCAGTTGTGTTAAAACCTCATCTCAAATCTGCCAAATTCAGTTTAATTACTACATAGTATGTAGTGAAAGATGAGATTTAAAATGTAGAGTTACTCAGATGCGTCCAAAAGGTGCCTTTTTATTTTTGCTGCCTATGTATTGGAGCTCCTAACTGTATGTAAAGTAATTAATGATTTCAACCTTCAATGTGGTTAATAGCTGTTAAATCAAGACAGAGAAAGAGAGATTGCTGTTATTTGTATATGAAAGTATCTTAATCTTAAATAAAATAACAAATAATATAATTTTATTAAATTATAAAATAATTAAGTACTTTTATTTTATTAAGGTACACATAGCTCCTCAAATATATGAGAATTGGCATGCTTTTATATAAAGTATTAAATTCTATTGTAAAAATATATTTTAAAATATTTTGATTCTCGATTATTTAATTATTATTTACTAATTAATATATCTACACTAATAGTAAATAATCAGTATTCTGCTAAGTAAATGCTATTGTTTTTATATAATCTAGTTTAAAAACTATGCTTGTCGAAAATTGTGCATTGAAATATTCAAATGATTTTTACCTATAATTTTTAAGGGAAATATTTACTACTGTTTTACTACTATTTATTACTGTTTAGTTATATTTTATTCCTGAAAGATAAATTTTATTGAAAACTCGTAAAATAACACTCATTAGATATTCATCGGACAAATACATATAACACCATCGACCAAAATAAGTTTCATGAAAGTTCTAGTTTATCAAGGCATAGTTTTTTTTTTTTTTTTATTTATTTATCAGATGATTAAAATTTACTTTTTTATTTTCTCCGCATTTATCATGTGCTTTGTTTCACCTGTCAAAATTCGATAAATAATGTGCAGCGATAATAAAAAATACTTATCGCAGAACTGAAAACCAGAATCGTTTGTCGATTGTTCGACAACCTCTAAATAATACTGGCATACATGCATACCCTCGGGATAGTTCGCGATATTTGATCAGCTTCTTCGAAGGCTGTGTTGTTCTATTTTGAGGTATGCCGTAATAAGATTCTAATCTTCAGCGCTTTTAGCTTTTACTCCTAAAAAGATAACGAAGACATGTGGTTTCTTAGCGGCGTGAAGTCTTAGTTTGGAAAACGAGTGCATTGTTCTTTCTTTCTAAGAGTACTGTTTTGATTAGGAATCCCTTCCTCCTCCCACCTTGTGTATGTTGTTATTATTGTCGTTTAAATGGTGGAGTCTCAAAAGTAATATGGTTTCAGAATATTTTTCTCATACTTTTAATGTATCTTAATGATAAATATTTTACTAAAATAATAATATATATATATCATAAATATTACTAATATCTAATTTTATTTGCTATCTACCATTTTTTTTAAATGCATCATTAAAAATGTTTCTGCATTTCGGTTTTGAAGAAAATAATTGTAAATTAATATTGTTGAAAAGGGGCATCATTAATTTGTTCATCTAAAACCTCAAGTATGAATACATTTAAATTCAATTGGTACCGCAGGCTTCAGGTCCGAATCTTGGCTGTGGCATGAGTGTTTGGTACTGGTTTGGAATTCACGTTAAACAGTAGGTCCCGGTCTAATTAGCATAAAGTGTGCACAAAACAAACCAAATCTTCATTCTACAACATTTTTAGTGATTCTACACACGAAATTTGGTTTGAAACACAAAATTTAAGATGAACTGTAATCTTCGTTCAACTAATATTTCTATGGCAACAAATGTCCCAGATCTGATTAAACGGCTTTAGCTATACTAAGGACTGGCCACACTAAGAGTTTGACCTTCAATGGAGACGAGAAGACATTTACACTTTGTCACTGTTCGGCAATCGCGTCTCCCTCTCATCTCATCAATTGTATTGGTGCCTCTATGAGGTAACTGTTGAATGAGGGGAAGACCGTTTACGATCTATTGATGCAGCAAAATCTACTGGCCTTGGTTTAGAATTCTAAATCAAGGGGATAAGCAACAACAACAACATATTTCTATAGTAAAAATCGCCGAGCACTCAATGTTCGATTATAATAATAGCAGCTATCAACACAAACCACATTGAGTGACAGATCGCACCTCAAAATCTGCTTGGCAATTCACAATTACAATGGCAATCTTAATAGTATAGTATTTTGCTATTAAATTAAAAACTTTGTACCAGATCTTGACTTTCTTTATTTCATTGCAGGGCTCTCCTCAGAAGTGCATGCGGCTCAGCAAGTCCACCAACTCCCCCAGCAAGGCTTCCTCACCCCTCCACAGAAGAACGCGCTCGGAGAGCCGCAAATGCCGCAAGGTGTACGGCATGGAGAACAGGGACATGTGGTGCACACAATGCAAGTGGAAGAAGGCCTGCACCCGATTCGTCGACTGAATCCTCGCCAAAACCACCCGGTTTGGAAGCTGGCGATTTCTACTACTAATGGATGTCTTAATGAATGTTGTTCCCTCTTTAAGATACGATAGTTCTTCACTAGGAAGAAAAAGAAAACTACATTCAGTTCAGTTGATCACGAATTGGTATAAAGTATTCTATACTGAGAAGAAGAAAAAAGAAAAAGGGGAGATTTTTTTTCACAAAGTACAATAAACAATACAAGTATCTATGCAATTTCAGAATTCCTACGTTAGCTTCTTTGAGCCCTTTTGAGTGTTAACGAATATGGGCTAAGAACATATACTTAGATAAAAAATGAACGTTTAGCGTCATCTTTTTTTTTTTTTTTTTCTGTTGGATTTTATCTTCTTATTATGGGGTATTGGGTATATGGATCTGTATTATTATTTAAAAAGATAAGATATGCATTGTCCACTGGACAAAAGACTACAGAAAGTCATAAATTAATTTATATTTTTATCATTGTGTGTGTATAGATATTTTATTATGAATCATCAAAATGTGGAAATATTTAGACAAAACCCATTATTGACTGTGTCTTGCAGCCAAAAGAGAAAAAAAAAAAAAAAACTTTAGTGTGTATTGATTCAGTGCAATTTGCACGTTTGTTGTTATTGTATTTTTGACAAATAAGTGACATTATTTATATAAGAAATTCTATCTATTATTATTATTTTGTTTTTATCGTACTGGTGGATTATAAATGTTCAATGTGTTTTTATGTCAATGTTATTTGGTTCACATGGCTCATTCACTACCGAGTATTTGGATCTCATGAAAAACGTTTAGAACTCTTTCGAACCAATTTGTTCTAAACGAAGCCTAGAACAACTATGCCTTATGTAAATTACCAACTTGATGACTATGCAATTTTTTGGAATCATTTCCCCACCTGTTGTATTGTACAGTTAAACTTCCTAGTATGCAATAATTGGTCACTCTGTGTGATATATGAATAAGACCAGGCAATAATTCAAAGTAATGAAATTATTACAAAGAACCAAAATTGCATTCAGATTTATAAAAAAGAAAAAAGTTATTACTTTTATTTACATTTATATATGAGTCATTACATTTTTAAATGGTAATTGTATATTACTCGTTTTTTTTTCCTCAATTTGATTGCTCATAAATGTTTTTTGGCCAATCAGTATCGTGATTATAGACTTTTATATTTATATGTAAATAATTCCGTTTAGTCTGTTTGAATTTAGTATATAGAGATTTATTATATATATATTATATTTAGAAATGAGAAAAAAACATGTAAAGAGATTTCTATTCGGCTTCTGCAGCTGTTAATTGTTATTATTATCGCCAATTGGCGAATGTATGGCATTTGTTTGATAAGTTGACTTTCGAACTCACCTCAAAAGTTCGAGTTTAGTTTTAATAGGAGAATGAAATTTTATACCAAGTTTTACTGCCTAGTCAATATTTTATAAGACCAGTAAAGTTTAACTGATATATTACACAGTTTATACTCAAGTTTTATTTCCGTTTACTGCCATTTATTTGTTAGTTGTTCATTTAAGTAGACAGAGAAAGAGAAGAAAAAAAAAACGTTAAAAAAAGCTATAAGTACTTTTGATGAAAACAGATTCGATCTATCCAGAAAAAATCAAATCTATTTTCATCACAATCGCTCATTCATTGTCATAGGCGATCATAAAATAAAAAACTAAATAAATAAATATGTATATTTAAAATTAAGACAACATGTAATATATTTATTTTCTATAACAGAACTTCACTCATTCGTATTTTAATGAAAAAAATAAATAAATAAATGAAAAGAAATTTTATTTTATTACCATGGAACTTAAACTTGGGAGAAACTTTATCGCTGCAATAAATAAGCTAGCTCAAAAGACGGATATGTCTTTATATATATATAAAAACTAAAAGTCGACTGCAATATCCTGGACAATGGATAATATATACTTAATCGAGTCTTGTGTATCTGATTTAATCATGTTCTAATAAAAAAAATCGTTAGAACCAGCAACAAACGATAAGTGAAGACTCGATGAAAAAAATCGTTTGGCGTTTTTAACCTGACCGTGAAAGAGAGATTCAATTCAGAGATGACTTTCCACTTAAGTGAGAAAAGCTAGTTGTACCTGATCTAATATCCAAATAAAATATTAAAAAACAAAACCAATTGTAGGTCAACGAATGCTTGATCCCAATTCACTGTGGTCTTTTTGTACAGGTCATTTTTAAGCATTATTTAAATTAAATGTCAAACTTAACAAAAAAAGATATATCTATTTTATGTGTTTTAAGAGTTTTATTCCATAAATATTATATACATATACATGCATGTATTATACATATACATATATATTATTGATGTCTGTTATGTCGTAGAGCCTCTGTAGCATTTTTCAGCTTGAAGGGCCAAGGTTTACTAACCCTACTTTCTCGCTCATTGTAACTTAACAAAGAGGATCAGTGCCTTCTTTAAAACTGTCATTTGATATTTAATCACCAGTTGAAGTTCTTGTTATGTGCGTGCCTTTCATAAAAATGGCAAGTTCCAACTGAATTTTCTAGTTATTTTAAAGCAATACGTGAGATAACAACGAATGAAAAACAATCGATGGATTTTTATGAACTGTAAACGATTCGTTTGTCGTATTTAAAGATTAATTTTTCTAAAAAAAAAAAAAAAAATTGCATGTACTTTTTTAATCGAAGTGGCAATGCATCGAATTCTTGGCAATAATTTTTAACTTGTACACTTGATTAATACGATTACGATGATCTTAAAATAACATTTACGTGTAATGTTTTGAGTGTTAGGCAACTATTAAAAACAAGAGATTTGAAAGATTTTTACGATTGAAACATTTGAAATATATTAAATTTCAAATGTTATTTAAAAATTTAAAAAAAAATTATTATTTAAAATTTGAACAAAAATATTGTTTAAAATTTTAAAAAAATTATTTAAAATTTAAAAATGTTTAAAACTTGATTAGAAATATTTTTATTTGAAATGTATTAAAATTTATTTAATTTATTAAGTTTCACGATAAAAATTTTTCCATAATGCATGCATATTTTGAATTTTATATATAGCTATAAATTTGCTTAATTATATAAAAATTACTTTTAACGTAATGTATTTAATTATATCCTTTTATTTAAAAAAAAATTTAACCACCAAAAGATTATTTTATTAAGTGAAATAAAAACAGAAAAAAAAAAGAATAAAATTTCGAAATTGAAAACGATAAATTATTGAAAGACATTCGAAATATTTAATTTTATTTTTAATGCTATAAAAAATAATGCGAGAACTAGGGGCGAAATGACCTTGAAACTTCATATAGTAGTTGGGTATCGTTTGCTAATTACATTTTATATCACATTTATAAAAAAATCGCTTTCTTGCACATTAATGCTTTTTGCCCATAGTTTTTTGCCGTGCCAAATACGTAGGATGGCAACAGTTATTTTTGTTAGTAAAGGGCATTGCGAAAGCAGGATTTAGTAGAATTTCAATGTTTTTCTTCTGCACTTCATTAGTAAACCTAAGGCAGTTATAAAAGCTGCCTTGGTATACATATTTGTAAATTGTGCTCAAACTGTTAGTTGATATTGTAATGTTCTCAACAATTTAAACTCCTTGATGTTTAATATATAGAGAAGAACGAAACAACAAATCACGAGGGCCACTTGACGAAAAACTGTCAAATCAAAATATGTAAATATGAACTTGAATGTGATTTTTACTAGATTTGCTACTTATTTATTTAACCTAATAATTAACAGTGGCTAACTTTTAACTTTGTATTGGTTTTATTCAGAAATATATAAACATATTGTATTCATATCAGATTAACATTTATGAATGTGTGTTTATGTTTGATGAATATATTTAACATTGAAATGATAAATGTATTTGTCACTTTTTTTTCGTTAAAATTGTTAATCATTATGTTTTATTATTTTTTGTTTATGAATTTTAAAAATTTTCTTATGAATTAATTATTTAAAAATTATGAATGATGAATTAAACTGTTTTAACAAAATAATTTTTTTTCGTTAAAATTGTTAATTATTATGTTTTATTAATTTTTGTTTATGAATTTTAAAAATTTTCTTATGAATTAATTATTTAAAAATTATGAATGATGAATTAAACTGTTTTAACAAAATAATTTTTTATTAAATTTTTTTAAATCAAAATTAAGATAAAAAAAAAAAAAGGCTTACAAAATATATGTTCGTATAAAATATATACAGCCGCTAATGACTTTAACGCACACTGACAAGTTAAAAAAAAAAGTGGTTGAACTTTATATAAAGCTGCAAACTGATATTGGAACATTTTAAATAAAAATTTATATAATTTACCAATGATTTTTTTAAAAAAAAGTTTTGAATTAACATGGAAGTAATTAAAGAAATTTAATTAAACATTGAGTTTTATTAATTTTGTATGGCAAATTAAAAAATTTCTGATTTTTTTTTTTTTTAAATGAATTATGACGAATATGAATTGTTCTAAAATATTTAAACAATTTAATTTTTTTGTTTCAATTACAATGAATTTTTTTATATATTGTGTATGCCAATTCCATTTGAAATGTTCCTTGGCCGCATCAGCTTGTTTGTTGTTATTATCTTAAATGGTCTAGAGATGTTTTTTCGTTCTTCTCTGCATGTACATGGCTTTGTATAAAACTGTACATAAGTATAAAGAAACGCTATCGTCCATTAATATATTATTATAAATGTTTGTATTAGTAAATCGTTACCATATCATGTTATTCTATTTGAAGCTAAATAATTCATTTGTGATGAAAAAATTTTATTTTATTATTATTATTCATAGATATGTGCTTGTTTTCTGATGTTATATTGTTTTCCAGAGTAATGCTAGAATATTTTTTTTCTTTCTATTTCTTTCCTTTTAGAAAAGATGGACAAAGGATATAAATTTTTTAATCGATATCTTTTCCAATTTAAAAAAAAAAAAAAAAAAAAAAAAAAACCAAACGAGTTTTCTAGTCTAGAAAAATTATGGTCAAAGTTAAAAAAAAATTCCTATTAAATTATTAAAGAAAATTATCGTTTGCTAAATATTTAATTAAATGCATGTATAAATTCTGTATTTTTACATGTTAAAATAATTATATTCAAGAAATTGTAATGGCTACAGACATTATTTGATTTATCATGAACTACTAAAGTACAAGTTAAAAATTTTTTAAAATTTATTTGTAACTGTGTAGTAATTCCAAATTTTAATATAAATTAAAAAATTAGTCAAATTAATTAGTCGTTGCCATATATTGTTATAAAGAATATATTATTAAATATTTTATTGTTTTATGTAAAAAAATCAAATGTTTTATTATTTAAAAAATATTTTTAAGCTTTAAAGTATATTTGTGTTGTTTTAATGTATGTTTTATATAAAATATTTTGTGTAAATAAAAAAGTTATTTATTTTAGTGTACAATTATATAATACTTAACAATATATTATACATAAACAAATTTATAGACAAGTGTAAAAAACATTGTGAAAATTACGATGAAACCTAAATTAAAAGTTAAAATTAATTATCGATTTTTCTAACAATGTTCAGCATTCCAAAAATTAGTAAAATATAATTTTATGGTTAGTCATTATGAATTGATATGAATTTCTACGAATGTAGTATAAATTATAAGATATCGAAATATAAGTTATTCGCTGTTGAAAAAACCAGAAATCTTTTGTCCAACTTTTTCTTGGTGATTGTTACTTTTGTTATGATTTTTGCAAAGTTTTAAGCTGGTTGTGGTTCGTATGTAAATGTCTATTCTAAAGTGTTGTTTGTTCTTAGATATTATATTACTACTCACTATGAAAAATCATAGGCTTTTCCTAGAACTGCACAATATAGGAAAAATCCCTGTGTCTTTATATAAATAAGGCAGAACTTCGAATCAAACGCCTGTGCAAGATGCCAGAAACTGTCTGAAGTTCGCAGACGATTTCATTTTGTGATGCAGACGATTGTATTTTATATCCTACGAACTTCTTTATCGTGATCATTATTTTGTCTTCGTTGGAAATAAATCTAGTATTATTAAAACATCTGATAAAGTTAAAAAAACATTATAGTTTTCAAATAAATGTATGTATTCTTTTTTGTTTATAATAATTTTATCAATATTTTAATTTCAAATGGAAAATTTTATCATTTGTATCTATGATTTATTATTTGTTTACATTTTCAAATAACAATGTTTTAAAGAATTTTTTTTAATTTATTAAATGAATTTAAATTTTAATTACGCTTTTAGTGTTATTTCACACTGATAAATATTAATTGTTAAATGTATTAGAGTCTGATTTCCTCAAATGTATTCCAACAGTTTGAAGATAAAAATAAAAAACCTATATCAGGGCGTATAAACTTAATATCTGCATGCTATATGCAAAACTGCATTTACCTAAGACCAAAACTATCTTGCACAGTCTCATCAAAATATATTTTGTGATCTCAATATTTGTGTTTGATCACGGACAGATATTTTCTTAATGAGCAGAATTCTATTTTTTTCCAGACACATCCAAAGACCTTTCTTTCTCGTCATTTCAGGCATTATTCATAGTTAAATGTGTTTTGTAAACATTCATCACGTTTATAACAAATAAAGCTGATTTTTTTTGTCTCCTATGGTTTGTTTTCCTTTTACTGTGTCTATGATTATCTTAACACTAATTATACATATATGTTAAATATGCTTAAATCACATAAAGTTTAAGTAAATTTTTCATTTTTTATGTAAACTTAAATTTAAAAAATTATTAGTAAAATGATTAGTAAATTTTTTATACATAAATTTTTATATCTTATAACATAAATAATTATTATATTCATTATTTAAATTTAAAATTATAAATTTTTTTATTATAAAAATTATATTATACAAATTTTTATTTTTATAATTGTAAAATTTTTTATAATATTATAAAATTATATAAATTATAATATAAAAATTTTATTAAAAAATATAAAAACAATTAAAATTTTAAAACATAATGAATTCTTATATGTAATAAACAGAAATTAATGAATTATCAAAAGATTTCACTAAATTTGTTATAGTAAACATAAAGAATACACTTTAGTTTATTTGTAATAAAAGAAATTTAGGATTGTGTACTAAATATTTTCTCTTCATATAAATTTTTTTTTTTCAGTAATATTTTAGCACTTCAACCATGTAAACGTTGTGCTACATTTTAACATTATTGTTTGAGAAAATCAAGTAAAATTATTAATGATTATTATTTCCAGATGCTAAACTATATTGTTACAATATTTGAACAGATTTAGTGATAATTAATTTAATAATTATTTTAATGATTTTAGTGCATCACAGAAATTCACTATCATGTATATTTTAAAGTCTTACCAATCATTAGTTACTTAAAACTATATTAAAAAAATTACCATTTCTAAATTTAATTATAATTAATTAAATGATGTACAACTTTATTAAAGTGAAAATTAATGCTACTTATTGATTATTTGTATACATAAAATAAGTGATTGTTGAAAATTTAAAAATACAAAATATATATGTATATTGAAATCTTTTTTCTCTGTCAGGTAAGATTAATTAACATATATATTAAAATATGAAACTTCATATTATTATGTCATTCTTATTGAAAATAAATGTATAACGTGAATGCATAATGCATGTTTTAATTGCATTAGTATCATTTTAAAGTCAGAAATGTTTGAATTTCAACGAATGTAAAATATAATTATGCTCTTGGTTTTTTTTTTTTTTTTTAATTTGAATATTTATAATCATTTAGAGAAAATTATTTTCGAAACTAAATAATGATTAAATAAATAACCATTTTTGATTTTTGTTTTAAACGAAACAACTCTAAAACAAAAATCACTCAATATTTGATGCTGCCATCTATTGGAAAGAAACACATTTAAAATATAATCAAAGATAAAATGAAATTTTGAAAAAAGTTGTAGAATATACATTTTAAGATAATTAATACATAACAACAGATTGCTTAGTCCAGAATTTATTTTTTAAGAGTTTAAAAGGGAACAATTTTTGTAGAAATGAAATTTAGTAAGAAGATAAGCTTTTTCCATTATTTATTTCACCTTATAGTTGGATATCTAAATTTCACTTTATTGTGATGTGAAAGGAAATAACTTAAATAATTTTTTTATGTTTAACTTTATAAGATAAAAATATATTAAATTAATTTATGGCAAATTTAAATTAATAAATAGGTCAAAAAGACTATTGCATGCAGTGTTGGTTTCCATAGAATCTTTATGTGTTAGTTCTACTTTTTGTCACTAGATGGTAGCACTAAAGAAAGTGTAATTTTCTTTTGAAATGTATATATTGTTATTTCAAAGTGTACTAAGCATAAACTTATTACTTCTTTTCTTTGCTTCTTTTCATATTCAATTTCAATTAAAAATAAAAAATATACAGGATAAATAAAATACAATCTTTCTTACCTTTTGAAAACCTGTTTTAAAAAATTAAATTAAATTTTTAAACTGTCTATAAGAAAAAGATACATTTTATGAAATTCTGTATGTTAATATCTTTGATGCAATCTTCATGTTCTTTATATCAATTTATCTATTATTATTTGTATTTCCCTTGTAGTTAAAATGAAAATAATTTGAATATTCATATGCATACATGATTAGGATTTTTTTTTCGACCTATTTATATTTGATGATAAAAAAAAATGAGTATTTAAGATAGATAAAATAGATGAGTCATTTAAGTGGTGATATTGATACAATAACTTTTGTTCCAAGAAAATAGAATAACTTTTCAACTCAATTTTATACATTTATTAATATTCAGAAGAATTCTACCATTAGAAGAGACGTTAAGCAATAATAACAGAATCTATAATTGTAATACCTTTTTCGGCTTGAAGTTTTTATAAGTTAATTCATTTTAAAATTTTATTAGGTTCTTTCGTCCTTAACTGAAGTTGATTTTATTGTTGATGCCGACAATATTTTTTCCATTTTGTCGATTTCACTGGCGATGAACAAGGGCTTCTCCAGAGTCTCCTGGGCCTAAAAAGGGAAAACAAAATAATCCAAAATTCCAGAAATACAGCTGCCGATATTTCATTTTCCAGATGCGTTGTACAATAGATAACGGAACTAATGTCAAAACTATTACTTAAAACGCATTTGTTTTTCGTATCAGCTTTATATTGTACATGAAAAAAAATAAACATAATACCCGTATTTGGGAAACAGATCCCACATAATTCTGCACAGGTAGTTTTTCTAATAATTAGTTTTTAATAATTACAAGTTCAAGGTAGTTTTTTTAAAAAATAATTCTGCACAGGTAGTTTATAGGTTTGATTTATACAATAGATAACAGAATTGATGTCAAAAACGATTACTTAAATCGCATTTGTTTTTCTTATCAGTTTTTCATTATCCGAGAAAAAATAAACATAATGCCCGTATCTGGAGAAGAGAGAATCCATATATTCTGCTCCCTCATGCATTACAAGATTATTGGGCCGTTTTTCTTCACGGCAAAATTCGTCACCTCTAACCTTTACCTAGACTTATTCGAACTGTTCATTTCACCTCGGTTTGGTTTGGTTTGTCGCTCTACTGTCATGTTGTGCACACTTTAGGCTAATTAGACTGGAACCTACAGCTTAACGTGAATTCTGAACCACTCACAAACATTCATACCACTGAAAGGAATCGAACCTGGAGAGTGTCGTACCAAACGCCAGAGGTTTGGCTTGTCGCTCTACGGTCATTTTGTGCTAATTAAACAGGGACCTACAGCTTAACGTGAATTCTGAACCACTCACAAACATTCATACCGCTGAAAGGAATCGAACCTGGAGAGTGTCGTACCAAACGCCAGAGGTTTGGTTTGTCGCTCTACGGTCATTTTGTGCTAATTAAACAGGGACCTACAGCTTAACGTGAATTCCGAACCACTCACAAACACCCCTTCCACCGGCAGGATGAAGCCTGTTATTCCAACGGCAGAGAGCTAGTCAATTGGCCATCATGCCAGCCAAAGGCCAAAGAGCTAACCAATTGGCCATCAGAGCTAGCCGATTCTCTCTGGCCTTTGGGTAGCCTGATGGCCAAACAGGTCGCCCAAAGGCCAGAGAGCTAGCCGATTGACCATCATGCTACTTCACTTCGGATCAGAAGAATTCAACCAGAAAATAAGAATTTCAACCAGGGATTATTTATCAGTAAGATACATCAACTCCTCACAGGATTTCATTAGTTCTTGAGTTCCTAGACGAGAAATATCCCGGATAGTGGATTGCAAAGTATGGACCAACACCATGTCACTTGATTTTACACATCTTGATTTTTATTTTATTTTTGAGGCTATATCAAGAACAAAGTTTTTACCTCACCAGTTACTGACGTTGAAAAATTGATGGTAGGATAAAAGATGCTATGTGTACTGTTACATACAACATATTAAAGCAGATTTGGTGGAAACTGTTTTGATATTCTCTTAGTTACCAAAGGGGCACATGTTGCTGTCAACTGATGTAAGTAGTCTCATAAAAAAGTTTATAACAGTACATACAATGTATCCAAATAAACATATGTATAATTATAATATAAATTATATACATATATATATATATATATACACACCTTATTTTATGCGTATACAAATATTGCGCTACAAATGTGTTGAATATTGTTTCATATTTCATTATTTTTCTATAAAACATTTTCATTATAGCTATCAATAATATTATTTAATAAGAAAAATATTATTTACTTTTAATGAGGATCTCAGATTTGGAGATAATTTGAAGACGATTACAGAGCCCCTAGGAAAGGAAAAAAAATTACTTAACAAATATATACCTTAATATGAACTATATTTTACATCTTTAAAAAAATTTCTTTATAGCTTTTTATTCGTGAACCTTTTTAAGTGTCATATACACTAACAGTTTAAAAAATATTTATTTAAGCAAAAACCCATGATTTAAATTTATGAATTAAATTTAAATCATGATAAATTTGTTTAAAATAATCAATTTTGTTTAAATTTAAATCATGGGTCCCCCCCCCCGCTTTATTTCTGCAAACGTTGGTCAAAGACATACATTTCCAATTACAAAAATATTTCAAATGAGGTTAGTGTTCACGATTTTATATTTAAAAAATTAATATAAGTGCAAGTACAAAACCTAACTTTTTATACAGTCATCTGGTCCCTATAGTTATATTTATACTACATCTACTTACCCTAACTACGCTACTACGCTTACCCTAACAAATGTAACACAAAAAGGTTTTCATGTTACATTTATTGACCAAGATATTTCACGTCAAAGTTTTAGGATTATTTCAGTCTCCATTGAGTGGTCGGTTATAAAATTAATCTGAATATGTACTAAATATATGAATATGAATTAAATATTAAATATAAATAATTGTTAATATGAATCTAAATTGAAATCAGAGTAAAACGCCCCTTTAAGGACAAAAAAGGAGTTATCCGACCAGAAACGATGGGTGCATCTATAGTAAAGATGCACACATTGTTTATAATTAACCTAATTATATTAATCTACTATTGTGCCCAAAAAATAAGACCAATTTTTTTTTTTCAAAAACTCTTTATTTATTCTTTCAAATTTATTTGAACACAATGCACTTATGCCCACTTTTTTTCCAATCCTCAATGCATGCTAAAAAGTCATTGGCAGGGATGATCTTCAAAGCGCGAGGCGATTCCCGTTGAATCTCTTCAATCGATTCAAAACGCTGTCCCCGGAGTGGTCTTTTGAGTTTAGGGAATAGCCAAAAGGGAATGGCCGGTTTGAGACCCAAAAAGGAATGGCCGGTTTGTGACCCAAAATGGAATTGACCGATCCTTTTGAAATTCCAACATCATCAGCGAGGACTCTAATTGTAAATCGACGGTTTGCAAGCACCAAATCTTTAATTTTTTGGACATGAGCTTCGTCGGTTGAGGTTGATGGTCGACCAGAGGGCTGTTCATCTTCAACGCGCTCTCTGCCTTCTTTGAACTTTTTATACCACTTATAAACATTTCTTTCCGATGTAGGAATGCTCACCGAATGCCTCCCACAACATTCTATACGTTTCCGTAAATAAAATTTAATACAAGTTCTTTGCTGAATGAATTCAGATATTTCAAAAATCGCCGGAATCAGTTTTAGTGTCTCACAAAGCCAAGCGTAACTCAAAAACTAATGAATATTTTGACGACAAATTTCCCACAGATGTCAAGGACTGTGCCAGCAATCTAAAAAAATTGAAATTCCATAATCCCCGGGAATTTTAAATTGAAAATTGGTCTTACTTTTTGGACACAGTAGTATATTAATTATAAGTAATCGTAACCA
>BPLQ01014513.1:0-44818 GCA_021605075.1 Caerostris darwini
GTTGCTAGTTTGAAGTTAAGATGCCCGTCACGTGACTGGTGTATGCTTCAGCTGACTACTTGATCATTCTCCATTCGTCGTTTTGTTTGTTTGTGTTATACTCAGGACCGGATTTAGATGAAAAGTGGCCCTAGGCTATTCCACTTATGTTTTATGTTAGAAACGGATATAAAACTAATTTTATGATAATGCATATTTTCAACTGTAGAAGTGTTAGCATGAGGAGTTGGAAAGCAAAAATATAGCTTTGTTATCATTATGGGTTTTTTTTAGCAAAAGTGTAACCTTATTAGCATTATGGAGGATTTAGCAAATATAGAGCCTTGTTATCATTATGAGAAAGTAGTAGCCTTGTTATTATCTATGGGGGTCCTTTGTGGTACATCGATTGGCCACATGTTTCAGTTTTGTATGCCACTAATTGCTCACCAATGGGGGATGAAATATATGGTCTACTGAGTTCACTGTCCTGTACTCATATGTCGATATGAGAAAACATAGAAAACACCTATCAGGCAACTTCCCTGTCGATGGGAGAATGTTGTCAAAATTGCCACTGGCTCGCTTTGTTACCGAATCATAATTGACTAGCTCTTATATTATGTTTTATATCAGTTTTATGTTAAAAATTGATATAAAACTAATTTGATAGCAACACATTCAACTGTAGATGTCTATCATGTACAGTTGAAAAGTACAAATAATACCGTCGCTTTGTTATCATCTATGGGGCTTTTTGTGGTATCTCAGTTAACCGCATCCACTTTTTTATGCCACTAATTGGCCACCGATGAGCGATAAAAGAAATGTTCTACATGGATCACTGTCCTGTTCTCATGTGCCAATATAAGAAAACCTAGAAAAATCCTACCAAGCAACTTCACTGTCGATGAGGGAATGCGAGTCGCAGTTGCCGTTGAGTCGTTTTGTTGATGAAATATAAAACTATATTTTACTACCTACTGGCATATTTCGAGACACAGGATGTTTTCTTTTTACGAAGCAGAGTTGTCAGCCCCACGTCCAATGCACTACAGTCATATGAGATCGGGATCTATAGTTTAAAATGGATTCCGAAACATTCAATGCACAGCCGGGAATCGAAACAGAAACCTGTGGCACTGAGAGCCAGAGGACTAGTCACATAAAACTATATTAGGAACATTAAAAACGTATTAATTACCCAACGAAATGCATTAAAATTGATTATTTGGCATATCAAATAATATGTAATCCGATATGATTGGTTAAAATGTTAATTAGCTGACTGATTTGAAACTAAAAGTTGCTAATTTGGTTAAAGTATGCCAATAAAAGTATTCTTACCCTCTTTGCATATCTAACGATAAAACTACTTAAGCTTCAGTAGCATGTCCGTTGCTTGAGCTTTGGAACATGATGAGCTTTGCCAATATGCTCAGAACTTTTGCAAACATTAATTATAAAAAGTGATAAAAGCTAGTTTTTTCTTCAAAAAAAGGCGAATTTCTAAATCAGGGAGAAGAAATTGATTGAAAGAATCTTGAAATTTTTTCCATGAGATTTATAACACTTCTACAAAATATATTTTTTTATAATGGCAAAAGTAGTGAAAACCAATGTATTAAAAAAATGCTTTATGTGTGCATCCCTATATTCAAAAATTAAGTGTCGAAATTATGAAAAAATTAACTTTGATTTTAAAACAATTTTCTTTCAAATATATTACAGGTATTGCCTTTTTTTGTATGAGTGTACAGTTATGAGTACGCAGAATAACTAAATTATATTCTGTGAACTCATGATGTGTGCGCATCTTGGAACATCTAATATAACAGGTTTCGTGTTTCACTTTAAATGAGCTCTGTGACGCAGTGACCATGCCTAGATACGTACAGTTGATTGTTGATAACAGAGCAAACCAGACTCTTAGTTCAAGTTGTTGTTTGGTTCAACTTACACCTTCAAATGGGGTTTTTTTTCCGAAAATGAAATTGATCAAACTCAAAACACGTTCAAACATAATGAATGCTAATCTGCAACGATGATTACGATGTTAAAATACCAGATTGAGATTGATTTGCAAAAGCTGAGTGAAAGAGTGGAGAAACAAATATTGCACTAGTAAAATAAATATTTTTTTCATTTTTGTATGATATATGATTTCAATTTTTTTTTTAGTTCTTTTATATTTATATTATTTATGTTTACATGTAAGAATAATAGTAAACACAATAATAATAACTCATCATGTTTCAATTTCCCATGCCAAAAATGTCTACAGTAGGTCTAAATCTAATAGGGGGATATATAATTTTACATGCGGCCCGTGGAGTTAGGATGCATTTCCAAAGTGGTCCGCAAGATCATTTGGGTTGGCCACCCCTGATCTAAAGTATGCCAATAAATGTATTCTATATTGAAATAGTGTTATTTTTTTAGAAAATCCTTTTATGAAATACTATGACGAAAACCCATAACAAATATTGGCATACACCCATAATCGAATATAAAAAGGAAAATCATGGTAATACTTCAAAGACTTTCATTCGTAAATCTCAAAGCAGCCAGTCAAGTCAAATCAAGTCAACGTTGTAAATGATTTACCTTTATTGTTTTCCTACGTTAATCTAAGCGAAAGCTTTACATAAAGCGCTACCAAATCCTTTATGGTAAGTTCAGTATTGGATACCGTATTCCTTAAAGCACCAACCGTCAGCCAGCCGAGTTTTGACAGCGGATCCGAATAATCCCGGTTTTTCTCTCCTTGCCTTCCTCGACCCCTTGGAACACCTCATCCCCAGATCTGATACCCCTGGGTGGATTTCCATTCCTTTTTTCATTTTTTTTTTTTTTTTTTTTTCCGTCAGTAACAACTCTTTGGGGAATACTGTCCTAATATTCGATTTTGTAGAAGAAGAAATCTTTCGGCGAAAGTTTTTTTTTTTTGACTGTATCCGTACCTGTATTTGGAACTGTTATTTTCTGGGGTAAAGGGATTCTTTTTTTTTTTTTTTTTTTATGTTCTATGCATTTTTTTCTATAAGCCTCAATTCATTTTGTGGGATCAAAAAGAGCAGAACAACGGAAAACGGCACCAGGGATGCTAAAAAGAACGGGCAGGGAGGTGTTGAGTACGATTTTCACTCTTCTTCAAGATAGAACATCTGTCTGTAGAGATCTTAGGTTTTTGGTTTGAATTTCTGAATGGGTAAACCGGTTTAAATAAATCTCTTACACAGATGGCCTGGCTCCGAACAAACAATAAGAAATACGGGTTGAAATATAAGCTTGTTTACATTGAAGCAAGGTTGGGAAAATGGAAATAAAAGTGAAAATGACATGCCATGGCAACTTGGGAAATGGTTGTAGGTTTTATTTCAGTTGGACGTTTATAAAAACCTAAAAAACTAAAGTTTGACAACATTTAAAATGTTATTTTGTTCTTGTAACATTCAGTATCAATAAAAAATCAAGTTATGACAAGTCTTTAATACAGAAATTTGATGTACACATATATTTTTAAAAATCAAATTAAATCAAGAATTTAATACAAAAATTAGATATATTTATATATGTTTTTAAAAATCAAGTTAAGTCAAGCGTTTAATACAAAAGATTTAATGTAATGTATGTTAAAAATCAATTTAAAATAATACAAAATTTTGATGTTCTTGTGTATGTTTAAAAAATTAAATTATGACAAGCGTTTACTACAAAGATTTGATGTACTCATATGTGTTAAAAAGATCCACTGAAGCTTTGATAAGTTTGTTGCTTGAGCTTTGGAACATAATGATTTTTGATGTTTTACGAGCTTAAGCAACATACTCACAACATCGATTATGTAAATAACAATTATAAAAGTGATAAAAGCAAGTGTCCTTTAAAAAAGAACGATTTTCTGAAGTAAGCCGATAAATTTATTCTATGTTGAAATATTTTTATTTGCTTAGAAAATCCTTTTATAAATTTCTATGACGAAAATCCATAACAAACATATGCATGCACCCATAATTGAATATATAAAGGAAAATCATAGTGATATTTCAAAGACTTTCACACATAAATCTCAAAGCAGCTAGTCAAGACAAATCAAGTCAAGTCCAAAACGTTACATATGATATACCTTTATTGTTTTCCTACGTTAATCTATGCAAAAGCTTTACATGAGGCTCTACCAAATCCTTTATGGTAAGTTCAGTATTGGATACCTTATTTTCTCTCCAACCGCCTTCCCCAACCCCTTGGAACACCCCTCCCCCCCAGATCTGACACCCCTGGGTGGATTTCCAATTCTTTTCTATTTATTTATTATTATTTTTTATTTTTTTTTTCGTCAGTAACCACTCTTTGGGGAATACTGTCCTACTATTCGATTTTATAGAAGAAGAAGAAGAAGAAATATTTTCGGTGAAAGTTTTTTTTCACTGTATATGTACCTGTATTTGGAACTGTTATTTTCTGGGGCGTGGGGGGTTCTTTTTTTTTTTTTTTTTTTTTTTATCTTCTATGCATTTTTTTCTATAAGCCTCAATTCATTTTGTGGGATCAAAAAGAGCAGAACAACGGAAAACGGTTCCAGGGATGCTAAAAAGAACGGGCAGGGAGGTGTTGAGAACGATTTTTCCTCTTTTTCAAGATAGAACATCTATCTGTAGAGATTTTTGGTTTTTGGTTTGAATTTCTGAATGGGTAAAACGGTTTAAATAAATCTCTTACACAGATGGCCTGGATCCGAACAAACAATAAGAAATACGGGTTGAAATATAAGCTTGTTTACATTGAAGCAAGGTTGGGAAAATGGAAATAAAAGTGAAAATGACATGACATGGTAAATTGTTGTAGGTTTTATTTCAGTTGAACGTTTATAAACACCTAGAAAATTGAAGTTAGACAACTTTTAAAAAGTTATTTTATTCTTGTAACATTCAGTATCTGTAAAAAATCAAGTTAAGACGAGCGTTTATACAAAAATTTGATGTACTCATATATATTAAATATTCACATATATAAGTTTAGTTAAGTAGGTGCGCAGTACATCTACCTCCCCGTGGTGCACCTGGTAACACTTTTCAGTGGCTAAAAGATCTACAACTTGGCATTATGTTAGATTAATGAACTCTGTTTCAGCATGTTTTGTTGTATTCTCTGTTCTTTTTATTTTTCGTTGTTCTTTTTTTCTTGCTGTAACTGTTCATAATCTGGCATTGGAAATAAAAAATAAAAAAAAGTTTAATTCAAAATTTAGATACACTTTTATTTGTTACAAAAATCAAATTAAATCAAGCATTTAATATAAAAAATTTGATGTATGTTGATGTGCTCATATATGTTTTAAAAAATCAAGTTATGTCAAAAGTTTAATACAAAACGTTTTATGTAATGTATGTTAAAAATCAATTTAAAATAATACAAAATATTAATGTACTTGTGTATGTTTAAAAAATCAAATTAAGACATGTGTTTAATACAAAAATTTGATGCACGCATATGTGTTAAAAAGATCAACTGAAACTTTAATAACATGTTTGTTGCTTGAGCTTTGGAACATGATCAGCTTTGAGGTTTTACGAGCTTTGGTAACATACTCACAACACTGAGTGTAAATAGTAATTATAAAAAGTGATAAAAGCAAGTTTCCTTCCTCAAAAAAAAAATCGATTCTCTAAGGTATGCCAATAAACGTATTCTATGTTAAAATATTTTTCTTTATTTAGAAAATCCTTTTATAACATTTTATGATGCAAATCCATAATAAATATTGCCATACACCCATAATCAAATATATAAAGGAGAATCTTTGTAGTATTTCCAAGACTTTCCTTCATAAATCTCAAAGCAACCAGTCAAGTCAAATCAAGTCAACGTTATAAATGATTTACCTTTATTGTTTTCCTACGTTAATCTAAGCGAAAGCTTTACATAAAGCGCTACCAAATCATTTATGGTAACTGCAGTATTGGATGCCTTATTTCATAAAGCACCAACCGTCAGCCAGCAGAGTCTTCATAGCGGATCCGATAATCCTGGTTTTTCTCTCCAACCGCCTTCCCCAACCCCTTGGAACACCCCATCTGGATATCCCTGGGTGGATTTCCATCCCTTTTTTATTTATTTATTTTTTTTTTTTTTTTCCGTCAGTAACCATTCTTTTGGGAATACTGTCCTACTATTCGATTTTATAGAAAAAGAAGAAATATTTTGGGTGAAAGTTTTTTTTTTCACTGTATCCCTACTTGTATTTGGAACTGTTATTTTCTGGGGGGAAGGGATTCTTTTTTTTTTTTTTTTTTTTTTTTATGTTCTATGCTTTCTTTGCTATAAGCCTCAATTCATTTTGTGGGATCAAAATAGCAGAACCGCGGAAAACGGCTCCAGGGATGCTAAAAAGAACGATACTAAGATTTTCACTCTTCTTCAAGATAGAACATCTGTCTGTAGAGGTTTTAGGTTTTTCGTTTGAATTTCTGAATGGGTAAAACGGTTTAAATAAATCTCTTACACAGATGGCCTGGCTCCGAACAAACAATGTGATATACGGGTTGAAATATAAGTTTGTTTACATTGAAGCAAGGTTGGGAAAATGGAAACAAAAGTGAAAATTACATGTCATGGTAACTTGGTAAATGGTTGTATGTTTTATTTCAATTGGACGTTTGTAAACACCTAGAAAACTAAATTTAGATAACATTTAAAAAGTTATATTATCCTTGTAACAATCAGTATCTATAAAAATCGAGTGAAATCAAGAGTTTAATACAAAAATTTGATATATTGATATGTTTAAAAAATTCAAGTTAAATTAAGCATTTAATATAAAATTTTAATGTACTCAGATATATTTAAAGAATCAATTTAAGACAAGCGTTTAATACCAAAACTTGAGGTACAACATATATGTTAAAAAATCAAGATATAATCATTTAATACATTTTATTTTATTACTTTTTGTAGCCTGCCATTGGAAAAAAAAATACAAAAATTTGATGTGATGTTATATGTTAAAAAAAAAAAATCAACTAAGACAAACATTTAATGCAATCGTCCTCTTGCTTGCTAGAAACGCATACATTATTATTTACTTTTTAAATAGTTCAATCTCATGATCAATATAATAATGTCTACTGTCCATTTATAGTCAATATAAGGATGAATATCAAATACATCTGTATTGTTATAACATCTATTCTCTATAAAAGATTCATGTCAGATATTTAATGGCGATGACCATGTCTTCAATTCTTGAAAATCTATGTCTTTTATTGAAAATTCAACTGTCAAATAGAGTCATCTATTGTGTCAGTAGATTTCTATTCGCTCAAATAGAACCATCTATTGAGCAGAAATGATGGGAGGACATTGTCTAATGGCATGACTTTTGTGACAAATTGTCCTATATGTGTACCAACATGTTTACAAACTAATTGCCATATATGTGTGCCAACAGGTTTACAAACAAATTGTCCTATACGTGTGCCAACAAGTTTACAAGCAAATTGTCTTATATATGTGCCGACATGTTCACAAACAAATTGAACTATATCTGTGTCAACATGTTTACAAACAAATTTTCCCATATGTGTACGGTTTTAATAACAACCATTACATTATTTTTACGGACATTCCAAAATAGCTCTTATATACCATTTAAAACAACGAAATACCAAAAGCTGCCATAAAAAAAAACCCTTTCATTTAATATAAAAATTAAACTAGAAATAAATATTTCCCAGTTACAGACAGGCATCAATTTTCGCGACTGCTTCTGACTGCAGCGGTCTCTCGTCGAAACAATACACTTTATCGATTAAGTAAATGATTCATTAAATTATCATGTCTCGTGCTAAAGTGAAGATTGCTGCTGCTCAGGGAATTTCTCCAAAGACACGAAATAATGAATAAAATTTATCGATTAATGTCTGCGAAGGACATTTCAACATCGATTTTGACGGTCTCTTCTGTTAATAATTGCTGCGCAATTCAATATAATTAATGAGCACACAAACGCAGAGTTTTCTGAGATGTTTACAAAATGTTGGGTCAATATAATTAATGGTGCAGTATCACTTTTATCCTGAAAATATTCTTTTTGTTGCTGTTGTTGTTGTTGTTGAAAAGGTCGATTTTCGATCACCTGAACCATTTATTGTTATTTTTGTTGTTGTTATTATTAGTGAACAATTAAACATTATTCTAAAATTTCTGATACCAAAATAAGTTCCATTTTTTCTGTATAACTATTAATACGGATTTTAATGAGATATTTCAGAAAAACGAATAATATTTATACGAATTATTTGATAATTATTTTTTATTATTATTCGCGATTTTTGTTATTCAAACATTTTTGTTACAAAATCGCTTCCATTTTTATCTTACTACAATAAGAAAAAAAGTTATTCTTTTTGGAAGAAATGTCTTATTGAAATTCATATAACAGTTTTACGAATTACTTGTTAAGTATTTTTATTATTATTCGTGATTCTTATTATTCAAACGTTTTTGATAGAAAGTCGCTTCCATTTTTATCTTACTATAATAAGAAAAAAGTTTTTCGAATTTCAATAAGAATTTTCTTCCAAACAGAGTAAAAATTTTACGAAATATTCGTTACTTATTTTTTTTAATGTTCGTGATTTTTGTTATTCAAACATATTTAATACAAAATCATTTTCCATTTTTATCTTACTATAATAAGAAAGCAAGGTATACGAATTTAGATAAGACATTTCTTTCAAAAAGAATAACATTTTTACGAATTATTTTATACGTATTTTTTATTATTATTGAATCATGTAATTTAAACGTTTTTGATACAAAATCGTTTTCCATTTTTACCTTACAATAATAAGAGTTTTTCGAATTTCAATAAGTCTTTCCTTCCAAAAGGAATAAAATTTTTACGAATTATTCGTTACATATTTTTTATTAAATTTCGTGATTCTTGTAATCAAATTTTTTTATTACAAAATCGTTTTCAATTTCCATCTTATTATGATAAGAATAAGGTTATACGAATTTAAGTAAGACTTTTCTTCTAAACAGAGTAACATTTTTACTATTTATTCGTTACGCATTTTTTATTATTCGGATTCTTGTAATCAATCATTTTTTACACAAAATCGTTTTCCATTTTTGTCTTATGATAATAAGAAAAAAAGTTATACGAATTTAAATAATACTTTTCTTCGAAATAGAGTGACATTTTTACGAATTATTCGTTACGTATTCTAAAAAAAAATAACATTATACGAGTTAAAATAAGACTTTTCTTCCAAATAGAATAGCATTTCTACGAATTATTCGCTACGTATATTTTATTATTTGGTCGTGATTCTTGTTATTCAAACGATTTTGATACAAAATCGTTTTTTAATTTTTATATTACTATTATAAGAAAAAAAGTTACACGAATTTGGATAAGACTTTTCTTCCAAACAGAATAACATTTTTAAGGATTATTCATTACTTATTTTTCATTATTATTCGTGATATTTGTGATTCAAACATTTTTGATACAAAATCACCTCCATTTTTATCTTACTATAATAAGAAATAAAATTATACGAATTTAGATAAGGCTTTTCTTCCAAAAGAGAATAACAATTTTATGAATTATTCGTTACGTATTTTTTATTATTATTCGCGATTGTTGTAATCAAATATTTCTGCTGCGAAATTTTTTTTTAAATTTTACTTTACAACTAGAAAAGAAATTATATGAGTTTGAATACCAAGGAGAATATTCTTACGAATAAATTGAATTACATTCTTGCAAAAACTTGATTTTTCGTATGAAAAAAGACAGTTTATTTTTAGAATACTTTCATTATTTGATTTAATTGCTTACTATGGAATGATTTACTATGGATTGCTTACAAAGGAGTTTTGATAAAGGTAAAGAATATTTTCATTTACAGCTACATCCATTAGTAAATTTTTACATAATTTTGTGAACTATTTTTATATTTTAATACCAAAAAAAAATCATCCTTTTTTGTACTAAATAACAAAAAAATGTACGCGAAATTGTGCATTAATTTTTTTTACACATTTTGTTATAGATGTTCTTTTGTTTATGCTGCCAACAGAATTCTTTAAGATGTTCAAATAAAATAAATTTTGATAATGAAAAAACATTTTCTGCTTAATGGACTTAAAATGACTTTAAATGATAAGGAATTATGATGGGAAATGATAATATTCACTAAAAGTATTCTTGACTATTGTCCAAAAATCACATACTAAAGTTTTCTCTTTTAATATTTCTTTGATATCAAATAAAATAAAGATCTAATCTAATTTAATTAATATTATTCTATTATTAATTAATCTAATATAGATCTAATGTAATTTTGCGTGAATTATATAAAAAAAAACAGTTTAACATTTCAATATTGTATGAACGCGACATTTTTAAAAGTAAGTGAAATATTTGTTCCAATACTGTACTACTACTGCCATCTATATTTCGATTTGCAAACTAACGTATTAAAATAACCGTCAAATGAAGTATAAATATTAAAATGTAGGAACAGTGTTTAAAATATTCACTATATAAATTAAACAGATTTAAAATTAAATTAAATTAAAGTTTTAATTAAACTAAAAATTAAATATTCACTATATTTTTAATCCTTTAAAAATTCGAAACAAACCATTTTAATCGACAATTAAAATTCATTTTGAAGCAGCAAAGCCTTTTAAATTTATGTTATTGTTTAATATAAGTCATACAGAAGCCGAAAGTCATTCTCAAAAATGTATATTTTTAAAAGAAGTAAAATTATGACAAAATAAAAAGAAAAGATATAATGGATTTGTTAAAAATATTCTTGTTAAACAAAATAGCTATCAAAATTTAAAACAAACTGAAATAAGCAGAATCTTTAATATGTGATGAAAATGACATTTGTATTGAGGATTTTACTGTAATACTGAAATCTAACCACGTTAACGGTAAAATATTTGCAAATGGAACCTTATATTTAAAAAACTTTTTAAATATTTTATGATAATTAACTTTTTCCTTAGAATATTGGCGAATACTTTTCTTGCTTGCTCTACTGATTTTACAATGAGCTGAAAGAAAGTAATAAATAAAATCAATTAAAAATATAAAATAAAGTAAGTGTTAAAATTAATTTAAGAGAAAGTGAAGTTAAAAGTAGGATAACAGAAGAAAATGTATATAAAACATTTTTACCACATCGCAAAATGCAAATGTATTTTTTTTTTTTCATTTGAAAATTTTTTTCCACTTGACAGGAGATGTTTTCATTTCACGGGGTATGGTTGTCAGCCCTACGCCCAGTGCTCTACAATCATATTAGACCGGGACCTACTGTTTTCAATAGATTCCGAACCACTACAAACATCCATTGCACTGCGGGACCCGAGCCCGAAACCTGTAGCACAAAGCTCCAGAAAAAATATACGCTAATATCAATAAATTTCTTGATTCTTGTATTGTTATTATACAAATTTCTTGCATTAATAATAGGGATTTTATAAAATTCTCTACTATTTTGTATATCAAAAACCTTCACATAATGTTTCCCGAAGAGTCTTTAGCAAATAAAATAAGATTATTTCCTTCCGAGATTCTCTTCTAAGATTCTCTGCATTTGAATATTATATGGGTGAAAAATCTGAAAATTCTCTTCAAAAGCTGAATTTTCTGTATAATACTCTACACTATTAATGTTGGAATCAAAAATGTTCAAAGCAGCTCTATACACTATTAATGTTAGAATCACCATCAAGTCTCTGAAGTAGTGCAATTCATGCAATTAGCGGATTCTAATGTTGGTCCTTATGCAGGCTAACACAGCTCTACGAAGGCTTGATGGTCAATTGGCTAGTGCTTTGGCCATTGGCGCTTCAGGCTCAAATCCTGGCGGTTGCACGAATGTTTTTAAGTGGTTCGTAGTCTACTCTAAATCGTAGGTTCTGGTCCAATTAGCATAAATTGCGCAAAAAATTACCGTATAACGAAAAACAAAACAAAACATAGAACTTCGAGTTTTAAAAAATGGTTATTCTCAACTGATTTTTTTAGCTAAGGAGTTGATGAACACTATAATTAAATTTACGAATACGAATAAATCGTTCACATTTAATAGCATTGACTTGTACAGTGCATTGCTACACTGGAATATTTTTAAGAAACTTGAATATGTTTAAAAAAATGCCTCTTTCGTGACGAGTTCTTCAGAAAAATAGTAACTTTTTAAAAAATTATTTCGTTAAAAAGTTGTTTTATAAGACTCTGTAATGAAACAAAAATTAACAAAGCAAAGGGAAAAAAATGCAAACTTAAAAAAATAATAAGAACAAAACACGATTTCCTGTTTTAAATAAATTTGTATCAGAATTCGTTTAGAACAAAACGAGAATAAAAACTATTGCCATCTTGAAATCCAAGAACTCCGGTTAAAAAAATATCGTTCTGTTTTTGAATGGATGGCTCACCAGACAAATTTTTATTCAAGAAATAGACGTGAATGAGAAAATGCAAAGGTATAGCTTTAAAAACAAAGACATTTATTCCGGTTGCCATAATGAAGGACAAAATTAAATGAAATTGAGTCGTCTGCGCGTAGCGTAGTTTGTCAAAACAACATTTATTTATTTTTTTCTTTCTTTTGTTTCTGGTCCTTCAGTTGAACTTCGTCCGTGCAGCTGAAGTATTTCCCCTTGTAGTTGAAATGTTTTTATTTTAAAGCTTGAGTAAAAACTCTGATCTTTTCGCTGACAAACAAAACTAAAAAGAAAGAAGAAATAAATAAATAAGTAAGGGAAAGAATGTAATTCATGTTTCTGGTTCGAAATAAAATGCATGAGTTCGAATAGAGTTGTTTTGAGTAAATATTTTTACCGAGCCCCAACCAAACAACGAAACATTTCCTTATAAGTTATTCAATTTATTCTTCGGTCCTTTTGGATTTCGTGTGATCTGAAACTAAAAAAAAATAGAATAAATAAATAAATAAAAAGAATTGTCAAACTTTATGGCGACATTTTTCTTGAAGTGACGTAGTCGTTCTACATACACTCTACATAATAGAATACTGGAAAAAAAAATCTACATTATTTAGGAGGTAGCAGTTTCATGGAACTATTTACCATGTCAAAGCAATTAAAGGAAAAAAGTAATAAATTTTTTTATACATAGTTTTATTTTGAACTACCCAAAGGCTTGATAAAATAAAGAAGCTCTCAAAAAAAATATTTAAAAAAAACTTCAAAGAACTTCCTCTTAAGGTAAAAAACGTTCAAAATGTTAAAAAAAAATAATTCCATGCAAAAAATTAAGGACATCAGGGTTAAATAGATACTTGCTCCTGATGTTACTAGTTCTTGTTAACTTTTTTTTCACTGTAATTGTTAAAAGTTTTTAACGTTAGGAATCTGGTTAGTTCTTGTAACTGGTTTAGTCTTAAAAGAATACAAATTTGTGTTGTTGTTTTTTTTATTGTTTTTAAACTGCTTTAGAAAATTGCTCTCTGGATTCTTGAATAATTTTAATGTTACTTTTAATGAACAAATTGTTTATTACTAATCTTTTGCAGTTACTGATTTGCTATTTGTTTACATTATAAAACCTCTAAAAAGTTGTGTAAGAATCTTAAATCTGATCTATGCATTACAAAATAAAATTTATAATAAATTTCTTCTTTGGTGCAACAGCCCCTTGGTGGGCAAAGGCCGTCTGTCTACTGGCAGATTTCGAAACAAGATAAATTTTCTTTTTTACAAGATAGGGTAGTCAGTCCTACACCCAATGCTCTACAGTCATATGAGACCATCATCACTACTACTACACCACATCACTGTGCCTAGAGTTGAGTTGCCCCTTTACAGTTTGGGAATGATGTGGGTGTGAATTCAGATTGGGCTCTGTGACGCTCTACGGTTGTATGAGACCGGAACCTACAGCTTAAAGTGGATTCCGAACCACTACAAATATCCATGGCAGAGCCGGGATTCGAAACAGAAATCTGTTTTACTGAGCGATTGAGAGCTAGCCACTCTTCCATCAACCCTCAGCACACTAAAAGCACTATCTTGATACATTCTATGAGATTATTTTTCTTTTTTTTTTCTGTACATCAATGGATATCATTTCCGCTTATTTTATACACTCCCACCAATGGATGATAAAAGGAGGACTTTTAGGAATAACTAATCAACATTTGCGTGTCGTATGGAAAAACACTTAAAACCTCCCACTAGAAAGCATCACTGTCTTATCCAAGATCTAATTTACGATGCTATACGTTAACTTCTATTACAATAGTTATCTAATCCCCTCTTTCCTGAAACCAATGACTACAACACTCACCGCCAGAGGATTTGAACATTTGTCTTTCTGCAGGCTTCTTTGCTATATCAAAATTAGTCTATTTTATATCTAAAATTTAGTTTAATTTACGAAATACATACTTTGTTTTAAAATATTTCCTCTGCCATTTTTTCATTTGTATAATTAGTTTAAATTAGCTAATCGAATGATTGTATCAATAAACCAATGTTTTTTTTTTCCTTATAAATTTATTTAAAACAACAAAAATTTAAAAAAGTTTTACTAATCTATAACTTTTAAGAACATTGTATTTTTATGAGATATTTTGAAACATGATATCCATTTTTAGTACTTTTCAATCATAAATTAAGCTTATTCTAGTATCAAAACTCCATCTTTCTTTTTACTGTTTCATAAAACAAGAAAATCAAACAGAAATTATTCCATTATAAAGAATGTGGAACGAGATTTTGCAGAGAAAAAAAATAACGATAAAATTTTCCTTTCCAAGCATATTATCACGCCCCAAAAGTTTTATTAATGTCAAACTCAAACTTTACCCTAAAAGGGGAAAAAAAAGTTATATTCCCTAAAACTTTTTCCCTTTTTTCTAAACATTTAATTCAAGTCGTAAAGAAACTCTCTGATTGGACCAGCAGTTTATTTTCAAGCTTCCAAGAAATAAAAGAAAACAATGGACTTGATATATTTTTTTCATTCAGCTCTGCTTTCAAGCCTTGATTAAATATTGATTGGCTGGATTGGTTTTAAATGCGTCCAATTGGCTTCGAGCTCTATTGTCTTCGATAGCGTTTCGCCAGACGATAAAAAAAAAAAAGAACTTCTGATATTTCTTTTGTTCCGAAATCTGATGAAAACGTTTGCTCTGTTTTAAGTAATTAAAGTTTTCAGTTCGTTTTGATGCCAGATTTTTATTACGAAGAAAAGGAAATAATATCGTTTGATATAACGGAAAAAAAGTGTCGGTATTTATTTATATTGTTTGAGAAATCGGAATTAATCATGTTATATTTTTTTTATGAGCATGGCAACAGAAAAGTTAATTTCAGATAGTTGCTTCACTTTTTAATCAATGAAGCGATTTTGGTTGATTGTGTTCGAAATGATTAAAACGTTGCTGTTAATCAAAAACTGATCCTTTTCATCAAGTACGATTTTTTTTTTTTTTTTTCATTTTAAAATATATTTCTTTTTAAATTTGTTCATTCGAATAGAACGATTCATCATTTGGCTTTTAATTAAAAATTAAATAAGGTATCACTAAATAATCAAAACTCATTAACACTGATAATTAGTTTAAGTTTTTTATTCCATTTTAATTATCTAAATCATTGGCTTTTTGATTGCTTTGATCTTTTAATTTTAAAGATAATTAACTGATCAACATTATAATATCAATTCACAAATTTTCGATGATTAGCAAACTAGAAAATAGAAGCACGACTATGCTATTCATGCATAAATAAATAATTATTTAAACATTAAATTTTATTTCTTGAAATATCAGCTTAATTTTGTGTGAATACCAGTAAGAGTTTAATATTGTTTCATATTCATACTACAACCTGATTAGTATCGCTAGATTCATACAGTTCTAATAAAATAGAAAGCGGAATAGAGGTTGTTAGTTTGAAGTTAAGATGCTTGTCACGTGACTGGTGTATGCTTCAGCTAACTACTTGATCATTCTCCATTCTTCGTTTTGTTTGTTTGTGTTATACTCAGGACCAGATTTAGATGAAAAGAGGCCTTAGGCTATTGCACTTATGAGGCCCTTTCCCCTCCCATTTTTTAAGTTCGTAAATTACATGAGAAATAATGAAATACAACATTACTGTGATATATGTCAATATGTTAAATGAAACATGTTGTGATGGGTACTAATCTTTATAAAAAATGCTGCACGGATAATAAATAGAAAAAAGTCGAGAAAACTTATTTGGACAATTATTCTCAGCATCCTATAGAGTACTTGTAACAATAACTAATCAAACATAACACACAACATTTACAAAGAAACAAAATTCAAATAATAAAAATCTTTGACTACGAAAATAAAATAGGCAATAAAAATTATCATATTTTCTATCAAATTAAATTAAATATATTCAGTACATTGAAGATTAAAGCAAATTCAATTCAGATAAATTTATTTCATAATTTCTAATTATTTTCGTTTCAGTGTTTTAGTGTTTACTGTTTTCAGAATAGTGTCATTCTAATTTTGATAACAATTTGAATGTAGGCCCCTCTTGATCTTGAGGCCCTAGGCTGTAGCCTAGTTAGCCTATAGGAAAATCCGGGCCCTGGTTACACTGATAAGAAAAGAATCGATTGGGGCTCTGTAAACGACTTTGTCTAGAAATTTGAATCAATGTCGAGTTTTAGAAGCAATTTTATTGATTATATGTAATTCATATTTGAATTATTGTGAATCTATAACATAATGAGGCATTGATGTAGATAAATAATTTTTATTTTGTTGAATAGATATAATACTCATTTATTCATCATATTCATTTGAAATGATAGAGAATTAATTTTAGACATGCATTCGTATTTTACACATACAATGGTAGCTTATCAATTTTTTTTGGCGACTATTTACACTATTGGTGACCACAAGGGGGAAAAGACTTATTATTTATTCAATTTTCAAAATGAATATAATAATATATATATATATATTATTATGTTTTCAAAATGAATTCTTCAGTTTTTTAAACTCTAAATAAATATAAAATTAATATTTCTAAATATTTGTCGTTTTTATTCTATTAAATATTATTACTCGTATTATTATTTTATATATTTTGCTCGTTTATAGATAATTATGAATGCTATGCTAATTATTTTGACACATTTATTTGCGTAAATTATGAAGTATATTTTATTGTTTCTTTATCTTTGTGAGGTAGAATGCTTCTGTCTAATTTCATATTTTTGATCAATAAATGAATGTATAAAATGATACAACTGTCTTTCTCAGAAAATAAGTGATAAAGAAGTCAAGCGGCAATAGCCAAATATGGTAAAAAATGATGGATGATGTTGGCCTTAACATTCTATTTTTTAAGAATATCGGAGCGCTTTCTATTTTGTTACTTTAAGGTAGATAGTTTTTTTAATTCACATGATTAATATTTTTCCTTAACCAATCATATTTATTTATTTATTATATATATACATATATATATAAATATATATATAATATAAACATTTCACCAACATATATATGTATATATGTTGGTGAAATAGTCTTTGAAACTTTTTTAATTGTCAGAAAGCTTAAAATATATCAAGAAACGCGTAATTATTTTTTTTTCCAATTCCTCGAAATCATTGAATGCTAAAAACGAACAAAATAGCTTATAATAAAATAATAGGGATTTAACAAATTTGGGGTACAAAATTACTTTATCACTATTACATTAGAGGTGGGGAATAGGCTAAAAAATTTCAGACTCCAGACTCTTGGCTCTAATGTAGTTTTATAAACTACGATCTTTTATACGGGACCTAGAAAATTTTTGAAATAAATTTAATGACTTTTATTGAACTCATATATCTGTGAAAAGAGAGCAAAAAAATCCATAAACAAAGCAAAATGAACGAACAATTTTGCATTCAAAGCATTCCTTACAGCTTTAAAGGTGTAGGATTTGTATTCCCTTAAAAGACATCCTTGTTCTTTAAATTTACTTACAAAAATACGTGTTCTCTAGAAATAACAGTACTAAATTAGCAGGTACCGAAATATTATAAAATAGCTTAAGACAAACAAAAGAAAATTGTACATTCTTGTTACAAACAGGCAACTAAATCTTATTTGTACTTATAATATAATAGCTTTTATAAGATCTTCTTTTATTTTCTATAATAAGAGCTTCTTTCAATCTAATATAGTTTTTTGTAAGCCTCAATGATGATAAACGTATCTCAACACGTACTTGGTATGCATACTAAAGCAGTAATTGTATACAATCTAATTGCCTCCCTAATATTTAATTTTAACCAATATTAATTCTAAGCATTTTGAAAAACTATAAAATATATATATCGGATTTTTATGCAGACTTCGACTATTCACATCTGGTTTAGACATAAGTAATTATGAAGCGAGTGTAAATTTTGTTAAATTATTTTAACATTGTTATCTTTACTAAACATAAATTACATTTTTATGGTAAAATAAGGGTCCTTTACTTTCAAATTTGAGAAATTTTCCGCTTTCTACTGGAATATTATAACTGAACTATATTTCAAAGCTGCTGATATTTTAAAATTTATTACTTTTAATTAGTGCTATTATCGTAGCATGTTAACCGAGATCTTTCATCGCGTTATGAGGATTTTTATTTCAGGAATAAATAGTCCAGGCATTGTTCGTGATTCCTAGCCAGGTGTTACAAAAAAGATTTCTTCAGATATTTGGAGTGTCAAGATATGTGGAAAGTGACTGAATTATGTATGCATGAAAGTTCGATAGCTACAAAATGTTGTTTGTCACATTTGTGGAACAGAAATGAATCTTATTGGTATGAAAGAAAATTGAGTCTAATTGGTATGAAAAAAAATGAGCCTGATTGGTATGAAAGAAAAAATGAGTCTGTTTAGTATGAAAGAAAAACGAGTCGGATTGCTATAAAAGACAAGCGAATCGGATCTTCACAGAAAATCTCGTATCTTTTTTTTTTTTTTAAAGAGATTTTTAGATTCTGTTTACAGGTGAGCGTGAAAGAGGAGGAAGATGATTAACTTTTTTTTCCACCTGGTGTATACGCTTGAAGTTTTATCAGTTTCTAAAGAGGAAATGTTGGACTTTGATGCTGAAGTGTTCGGACGTAAGTTTCAAAATGCCAGAAATAAGAAGATTTTTAAGAGCGATAAGGTATCCTTGGCTTTTTTTTAACGTTTCTTTTTGATGGTTTATTAGGGTAAAATAAAAACGCATTCACGTAAAACCTGAATCTTTAAAAATTATTAAATACTTAGAAAACATAAATAATTTTACAACAAAATTATCCTCTGCTTTTTATCTGATATACAGCTTTAGAGATCTGAAGACGTTTTACAAAAAATTTTTTGAGCCTACAAATATTTCATTATTATTTTAAAATTATGTATATAATATATCATATTAGGAAATTCAACAAATTGTTTTTTCTGTTCTTTCATATTTTGCATCTTAAATTATGTTTAGTTAGCCAGTTAAATTATTTAGAATGTTAACTTATGTTTAGTTACCATGTTAAATTATTTCAAATGTTAAATTATATTTAGTTAGCAATTCAAATGACGTTTAGTTCGCATGTCAAATCAGTGAACATAAGAACATCCTTGTGATAGGCTCGAATAGTAGGGGGAGGACTACCGGTAGCCATTGCTGACGGTGTTCGTTTAAGATGGTGATAGAAGATGTATATATATTGTATCAAGCAGTTTCAGTAACGCTGAATCTGTTATATGCAACGCATTCAACGTTACTGAAGCGTTCTGTTATTCAAGAGGCAAATGATTTTATTCGAGTTGCCGGGACTCCAACTTAAAACCTATAACAGAACTTTGATCACTCGACTATCAGGCCCAATATACAGATATCCTCATAATCATTATCGTCAGTGGCACAATAGCTCCACGGAGGGCCAAAACCTTCTACCTACTGGTAGATTTCGAAAAGTGAAATTTTTTTAAAGGGTAGGGTCGTCATCAATAAGACCAACTCTCTACAGTCATATTAGACCATGACCTACGGTATAAAGTGGATTCCGAACTACTACAAACATGTCACAGCAGGAACTCTAACCCGAAACATGTAGCCCCGAGCGACAGAGCGCTGGCCAGTCGGCCATCAGGCCCCAATATACAGATATCATCATAATTATTTCTTTTCGTTTTCTTTTTACAGGATAGTGTTGTCAGACCTAAGGTCTACAGTCATTTTAGACCGGGACCTACGGCTTAAAGTGGATTCCGGAATACTACAAACATCCATGACATCGCCCGGGTCTCGAACTCGAAACCTGTGGTACCGAAAGCTGTAGCCCTAGTTAGTCCGCGACCAGTAATCTCCGACAATCAGATACAATAAATTTTACAAGGGAAAATATGATATCCCCAATGTAAAATATACTCGTATTCAACTACTATAATATTAATATAATGTACTGAACTATTATATACGACTAGATAAATATTCGAATTATTTTTAATTATGATAATAATCATTAATAATTTTATCATTTCATTAATATCATTTTTAAGATCATTAATAATTTTATCGGTTAATAACTATTTTATTTCCTCTTAAAATAATATAAAAATTATATTTTTTTTCTTAGTTTAAATTAAGCAGTTGAATAAATTACTAAATTCGATTTATAATTTTAAATATTTCTATATAAGGTGACCCATCGTACTTTAACTTTTAAACAAATTCTAAAAATTCTCAAAACATTCACAGAAAAATATGACACAGAAATACATGACACATTAATTAAATAAATGTAATTCAATTCATTAGAAATATATGGCACATTAATTAAAAAAGAAACTTCGGGAATTTTAGTAAAACACCTAATAAAGATATACTGAATTGTCATTTTCCAATAAAAGGCATTTTTACCTGAAGTCGTTTGTAACTACACTTTGAAGTTTGTAACAGATTCAGCGGTACCATGATGCACAACCACGCTCCGGCTATACTGTGCTAACAATATCTGTCACTTTTAAATGAAATATCCACCGATGACATTTGTGTAAACAAAATGGAAGTAATTTTTTGAAAGTCAAACGCGTCAAATCTCGATTGGTACCGAAAACACTGAATGCGCCAGCTCACACTGCATTGATTCATCGTGACCTTTTCGCCAAAAATGAAACCCACGTCGTTCCACAACCACCGTATTCTCACTGTCAGACTTCTGGCTATTCCCTAAGCTCAAAAGACCATTTCAGGGACACCGTTTTTAGTCGGTTGAAGAGATTCAACGAAGGCCATGCGCGTGTTTTGAAGGCCATCCCTGCCGATGACTTTTTAGCATGCATTGAGGATTGGAATAAAAGTTGGCATAAGTGCATTATGTCCAGAGGGGATTACTTTGAGGGCGATGAAATAAATTTGGAAGAATAAATAAAGAATTTCTGAAAAAAATTGGTCTTACTTTTTGGGCACAGTAGTATATATATATATATATATATATATATATACATATATTTATATTTTTACATTCTACCATATATTCTTCTTTTCAATGAGTAGCTATAACTACTTATATAAATTAAGTGTGTTTATTCCCCTTTGTTTAACTTTATTGGTGTTTAGGTTATCGATTTAGCAATTTTTAATTTTTACAAGAATTTTTTAAAAAAAAAAAACGTTTACTGTGTATTTTATGAAATGAATTTTAGTCTTTCGGATGGTGATTAAACAAAATTTATAAAACTCCATTTATTTATTTATTTATTCTTATTTAAAATGCAAAGTTTATTTATTTAGTTTACATCGATTATTCTCGTATTCCCACTTGGTACCAGAGTGTTGATGCAAGACACTTATACCTGTTGTCAAAATCGCCCTCTAGGCTCCTTGGTTATGAAAGTAACGATTTAAACTGTTGCCACCCATGGAATCAAACAAGAAATCTTCTAAACGCCAGCTGTTCACATTTCTGTGAATCAAGATTAAAGAACATCAGCATAATTATGACACGACATATATGTCCCTACCGGCACCTGAATGCACTTGTAGGCTAGTTTCCCACATTATCACTAGATTACTACATGACATATATGCTACATTTCAACGACAAATGCATTGGAAAGATTTTTTTTAAATTTAAAATGTAGAAAGTGCATACAATATTGCTGCAACTACACACTACCAGTTTTCTGTATTGCAAGCTAGCTGCACAATCAGAGGATTACAACCAGACAAATGTGTCACATTGCTGGCAAATTAGAAGCAAAAATTCATTTGGAACATTCTTTTTTAATGGAATATGCAGAGAAAATTAGAAAATTATTTGTTTTAAAGATTTTTTTGTTTACTACTACTACTACTACTTTTACTACTACTACTACTACTTTTTTTTTTATTACTACTACTACTTTTATATGTTATTACTTTTGTTTTAAATAGGGTACAATAACTTGAAATCATATTTTCCTTAAAGGAAAATAAAATGAAACAATATTTTAATGTCAATTCCTACTTTTTTTTCACTATATTGCAGAAAGTTTGTTATAAAGTTGAAATTTTCCTCTGGCGCCATCTATTATTTGATACATGTAACTTAAATCTAAAAAAAAATATAATTAATTAATTAAATTTAATTACTGAATTAATACTTAAAAAAACTGTATTAACATTCAATGTCATCCACTACAAGTTAAAAAAAAATTTATTTGAACTTGAGTGAATGAATTAAAAGTATTTTATGAACGATTGAAAATTTGAACAAGACATATATAGGGAGAGTGTGAGCTAATAGAAGGAATTGAAAAAAAGTGTTAATTTAAAAAACTGTTACAAATAAGCTGGCTTGAATAAATTGGCCAGTAATAGATACAGGGTTATCTGTCAGACTTACTGCAATTCCACTTGAATACATATTGTTATTCAGATAATATGTTAACTACCAATTTCAACCCATTGCTGAAATGAGGTCGAGAACGCCGGAACGTTATGCGTAGGAGTAGTCCGTATTGATAGACTGCTCTACTTCAATGGGAGACCTTGCTATTGTAAAGGAGAAATCATTCTGGAATAATAACCTGAGTCTTTAGCGGTCATACCACCCGACAGCAAGATCTATTACGCACTCCATTAAACACTGGCCGAAGCACTTGATGACTTCTGCACCATTGTTGTGGATTAAATAGGAAGCAATGGCGTGATCTGTTTGCGGTACAAAGGAGTGATTCGTGTAAATTAGTGTTTATGTATAAACGTGCATAACGTGAAAGATGTTTTGCATAAACATACAAAAACTAATAAATGTGGGAAGTTTAAAAAGGAAAGATAAAATATTTTATTGTTTTTTAATTTTAAGGAATTAAATTAGACGTGATCTCTTTGTTTCGTAAAAGTGCAAAAGACTGTTTTGAATAAATGAATGTTGTATAAGCATGTATAACGTGAATGATTTTTCATATAAACTTATAGAAGAGATGAGTTTAAAAGCGGAAGATAAAATGGTTTTTTAATTTTAGGAAAGTAAATTAGGGAACAGAGGCGTGATCTCTTTATTTTGTAAATGTAGCAAAAGCCAGTTTTGCGTTGTATAAATGTGCATAACATGATTTATATCTTGCATAAACATACATAAACTTATAAAAGAGAGAAGTTTTAAAAGCAAAGATGAAATATTTTAATGTTTTTTAATTTTAGGAAAGTAAACTAAGAAACGGTGACTTGATCTCTATGTTTTTCCAGTATTCAAAAGACTGTTTTGCATGAATAAGTGTTGTTGTATAAACATGCATAACGTGAATTATGTTTTACATAAATTTATAAAAGAGAGGAGTTTAAAAAGGAAATATTAAATATTTTATTGGCTTTCAATTTTAGAAAAGTAAATGAGGAAACAGTGGCGTGATCTCTTTGCTTTGTAAAGATTAAATATTTTTTTGGTTTCTAGTGTTAAATTTTAGGTTTCTTTGTTGTTTCAAAGTCCTCCTTAAAGTAACGTTAAATTTTATTTATTACTTATATTTTATAAATAGACTATATACATATAGTATTTCACGATGTTAGCCTAGATTTGAATTTTGCTATAGTCGTAATAGGGGAAATGATATTAACCAATAAATAAAGAAATTCATTTTATTTTTAATAAATAAATTTAAGCATAAAATATCAGTAGCGAAAGATCACTGTCAGATAAAAAAAATTTCTTGATTCAATAAGTCATTATTAAATACAAATAATGGCGCTAAATTTATAACATTAATACAGTGTTACAAATATAGAGATGAATTATTAGATATTTAAATCTAAAAAATGTATTCAAATTATACGTATATTAAAATTATAAAGATCAATTATGAAATATTTAAATTGAAAAATTGTATTAAAATTATAAAGTAGTTATGAAATATTTAAATTTAAAAAAAAATATTAAAATTATAAAATTCATTATGAGATTTTTAATTTTAAAAAATGCATTAAAATTATACATTTATTAAAATTATACGTATATTAAAAATATAAAGATCAATTATAAGATATTTAACTTAAAAAATGTATTAAAGTTATAACATTAATTATGAAATATTTAAATTTAAAAAATGTACTAAAATTATACGTATATTAAAATAATAAAGAACAGTTATGAGATATTTAAATTATAAAAAATTTCTTAAAATTATTATATTAAAATTATAAAGAACGGTTATGGGATATTTAAATTCAAAAAAATCTGTTAAAATTATAAAGAACGATAATGAGGTTTTTAAATTCTAAAAAATCTATTAAAATTATAAAGTTCAATAATGAGATATTGAAATTAAAAAATGTATTAAAATTATAAACATTAATTATGAAATATTTAAATTTAAAAAAATTAATTAAACTTATACGTATATTAAAATTATAAAGCTCAATTATGTTGATGACAAAGATGACCAATGATGTTAAATTAAAAAAATGTCTTACAATTGTACGAATCGTATAAACATATACTACTCGCAAAATTTCAACTTAAGAAATTGATTATTTAAGTTTTAGAATAGTTAAAAAAGAATATGAAATTAAAATCAAAAGTAAATAAACACTGATGCTTCTAACGTTGTCAGATTTATTTAATAAATAATTTTTTTATCACGATTAATCATAATTAAAAATGTTTACTTTTTTTCGACTAAAATAAAATAATATTCATATAAGTCATGCTTTTCTGTTATGTATTACAATTAAACTTATTGCAATTGATTCAAATTACAATTCTGACAGGAAAAAAACATGATAATGGTGAACAAATGATTGTTCAAACACAAATAATCGCGTATCTTCATCATTGTCATAAATGAAAGAATAAAAATAAAAAGGTCGTTTGGAAGTAATTAAGACGAGCGAAAACTATACTTCTTCAAAATAAATTCCGCTTGTTTTTTCCAGTCATTAACGATTACAATGTCGACTAAAAATGTCATTTTTAGAGAAACATACGTATTTCGAATTTTTCCTTTTTTCCTTTTTTTTTTTTCCTTTTTGATTTTTGAAAGAGCAAAGGCCTAATGAGATTTTAATCTACTTCTATTCTGCCATTCTAAGATTTGTTTTGACTAGGTTTTTATTTATTTTTCTTCTTTTGCAGCTTAGAATGATTATTTATAAAAATGACGTTCTATTAATTAGTTTTGCTTTGTTATAACTTGGGGAAAAAATTTCTGTAGAAGAATGTTCCTTTTGAAAAATTTCCGTTGTGTGTTTGTTTTCCAAAATGTTCATCTCCATGTTAATGATGAAAGTTTTTGACACGATCTTTGCCCCTTGAATTTTTTCTCCCTTACTTTGTCTATAATGTCAAGAAAGTAAAGCAAATATAACACGTAACTTAATTATTTGTAATGAAAATTAAGACAGGAATGGACATGTATAATGCAATGAGTTTTCGAATTAAGGATTCAAAAACTAATAAGTGAAGCTAGGAAACCTGATGACATTGATTATCACAGGATTTGAACTTATAATAAATTAAATGTAGAGTGATATGAAAAAAAATGAAGGTGAAGTATTTTATATTTTCTTATACAGGGAGCAATTTGTGAATTTTAATAAGATAAATGCTTTAATTCACAAAAAAAAATGATTGATAATGAATGATGATTGATATATGATGACAATATATGATGATTGATACATCATTATTCATTTAATCATTCATGATTATTGATTAATCATCATTCATTTATTATCATCATTTTACATGCAAAAGAAAATCTACATTATGCATGTTCATACAGCAACACTTATTTATGCAAAACTGGCTTTTACTACATTTACAAATGAAAGAGATGACTCCTCTGTTTCTTAATTCACTTTTCTAAATTTAAAAAACAATAAAAAATTTTCTTTTTATATTTTAAACTCATCTCTTTTATTAGTTTATGTATGTTTATGCAAAACATCTTTCACGTTATGCATTTTTATACAACAGCAACACCTATTTATGCAAAGCAGTCTTTTGCACATTTACAAAAAAAATTGAAAATATACCTGTTATTTTTACATTATCAAAAATTAAAACAGAAAAAAAATTTCTTTTCTTTTCATTTTTGGACTAATTTCCTTTATTAATTTATGCAAAACAAAATCTACATTATGAATGTTTATACAACATCACTTATTTATGCATTATAAAAGATTACCCCTCTGTTATTTAATTTAACTTTCTAAAGTTAAAAACCAATAAAATATTTTATTTTAATTTTTCAAACTCATCTCTTTTATTACTTTATGTATATTTATGCAAAACAGTCTTTTGCATATTTACAAAACAAAGAGCCTCTGTATCCTAATTTATTTTTCTTAAAATTAAAACCAATAAAATATTCTATCTTTAAGTTTTTTAACTCCTCTCTTTTATAAATTTATGCAAAGCATAAATCACATTATGCATGTTTATACAACAGCTCTAATTTATGCAAAACAGTGTTTTGCACATTTAAAAAAAGAAGAGATTACATGTCTCTATCCTAATTTACATTTCTAAAATTAAAACCAACAAAATATTTTATTATTTTCTTTTTTATAAGTTTATGCAAAGCAGTATCTTCATTATACATGTTTATACGACAATACTTATTTATGCAAAACAGTCTTTTGGAGATTTACAAAGCAAAGAGATCTCGCTTCTGTTTCCTAATATACTATGGTAAAATTAAAAACACATAAAACATTTGACATTCATCTCTTTTATTAGTTTATGTATGTTTATGCAAAACATCTTTCACGTTATCCATGTTTATACATCGACACTAATTTATACGAAACAACCCTTTCGTACTGCAAACAGATCTCGCCATTGCTTCCTATTTAATGCACAACAATGGTGCAGAAGTTATCAAGTGCTTCGGCCACTGTTTCATGGAGTGCGTAATAGATCCCGCTGTCCGGTGAGATGGCCACTCAAGTCTCAGGTTATTATTCCAGAATGATTTCTCCTTTACAATAGCAAGGTCTCCCATTGAAGTAGAGCATTCTATCAATACGGGCTACTCCTACGCATAACGTTCCGGCGTTCTCGACCTCATTTCAGCAATGGATTGAAATTGGTAGTCAACATATTATCTGAATAACAATATGTATTCAAGTGGAATTGCAGTAAGTCTGACAGATAACCCGAATCTGTTATTGCAAAGTATAATATGTTAAAATAAAGGACCAATTTAATCAAGCCAGCTTATTTGTAACAGTTTTTTAAATTAACACTTCTTTTTCATTTTTATTTCCTTTAAGTGAAACATAAATTCAAATTATTTTAACTAATTTAAGACAAAAGTAATTATTAATTTTCTCTTGTTTACATAACTTTTCCCCAATATTTTTTTTTCTTTTCTTATCCCACTTGAAAAAATGAATTTAGAAAATTAAATATAAATTAACCTATATAATAGAGCATTTGAAAAAAAATATACATTAAAAAATCATTCTTATCTTGTCCATATTAGTTTAACATTCTAATTAAAAAAAAATTAATAATGATAGGATAACTACACCAGATGGAGCCAGGTACAAAATAAAGTTTAAAAAATAATGTAACATTTTTTGAGTATTTTTTGCTACACACAAAATAAAGGGTGAATTCAGTGAAAAGATTCATGTGGCTATTGTTATAGTTTTCAAGTTATGCTTAAAATATTATTATTATTAAAATATATTAGTAAAATATTATATTATTAAAATATTATTATTAAATTATCTTAAAATAGCTGTAGATAGATACTACTGTGCCCAAAAAGTAAGACCAATTTCTTTTTCAAAAACACTTTATTTATTCTTCTAAATTTATTTCATAGCTTACAAAATAATCCCCTCCGGTCACAATGCACTTATGCCAACGTTTTTTCCAATACTCATTGCATGCTAAAAAGTCATCGGAAGGGATGGCCTTCAAAGCTCGCGCCGATTCACGTTGAATCTCTTCAATCGACTGAAATCGGTGACTCAGGAGCGGTCTTTTGAGTTTAGGGTATAGCCAGAAGTTATACGGTGGGAATACGGTGATTGTGGAACGATATGGGTTTCATTTTTTGCGAAAAAGTCACAAAGAATCAACACAGTGTGAGCTGGCGTGTTTAGTGTTTTCGGTACCAATTGAGATTTGTTGACGCGTTTCAGGCCCAAAATGGTATTGACCGATCCTTTTGAAAATCCAACATCATCATCAAGGTGTCTAATTCTAAATCGACGATTTGCAAGCACCAAATCTTTAATTTTTTGGACGTGATCTTCGTCGGTTCAGGTGGATGGTCGACCAGAGGGCTCTTCGTCTTCAACGCGTTCTCTGCCTTCTTTGAACTGTTTATACCACTTGTAAGCATTTGTTTTCGATATAGGAATGCTCACCGAATGCCTTCCATTCTATACGTTTCCGCAAACAAAATTGAATGCAAGTTCTTTGCTCAATGAGTTCAGACATTTCAAAAATTGCCGTAATCAGTTTTAGCGTCTCACAGAGCCAAGCGTAAGTCAAGTACTAATGAATATTTTGACGTCGAATTTCACACAGATGTCAGGGACAACTCCAGCAACCTAAAAAAGAAAAAAAATTGGAATTCCATAAGCCCCGGGAATTTTAATTTGAAATTGGGCTTATTTTCGGACACAGTAGAATATATATACGTATGTAACTCATCCAATAACTATAGATGGATATGTTATAAAATTATGATAAAATAAACTTAAAGTCAGTATATTTAACTTGATCTACATTAAAATACATAAAAGTTCGTATATTTCCTGTATTTGTATTCCAATTCTAAAGCAATAGAAATTCCAGCTCACAAAATCTTCAAAGACAGAACATTTCCTGAAAAAGAAGAATCCCAATTGTTGGGCTCTATTACAAACCCTCCACCTTGTCGGTCGCTTAAAGGATTGAGAGAGCATTCCATCTGCCCACTTACTGTCAACTTGTCCGAAAACCCCCATTTAGAGAGCTCGAATAAAAGACTTTTATCCGACTTTTATGTCTCCCTCCGGTGGCAGCAGTCAGTTTCCAAACGATACAGACTCCCGAGTCATTTCGGAATCTTAAGCGCCTTCCCCGTCCAACTAGAGCACGCGTAACGACACGTTTCCCAAACTTTGAGTAGATTAAATGAAGATATCGTTTGAAGAGACGTTTATTACTTTAATCATAACTTTTACAGATAAGTTTTATTTTTTCTTTTCTTTTTATTTTTTTTATTTGATAGTTCAGGAGTTGAAGAGGCGTAAGGCTAAAAGAATTCAAAAGGAATAAAGAAATAAGGCTTTTGGGATAATTTTTTTTTCTAGATGAGCTAGTTTAAAAGGAAGCTTTTCTCAAAGTCTACTACTAATATATATATTTTTTAAGTAAAATTAAATATTTCATAGTTGTTGTATGTTTAGGTGATTCATTTAAATACCGACGGTGTGACAAGTATAATAAATTCAATTGATTTATATTCGTATGTATATATATATGTGTGTGTGTGTATGCACACAATTGCACAATGTGAGGTGCAGTATTTTATATCTCCCAGAATGCATCCTGGTTAATGCTGAATTTACTATATCTTTGTCTTTCTAGTGGCTTATAATCTAGCTCAAAGTTGCTGAGACACGAAAACAACAACAAAAAACTTTATTGCTGTGAGTTGAAATGTTAGTAAATTTTTCTTTTGTTAAAATTGTTCTCGTTTTTTCTTCCTAACAATAAAATAACACAATTAATCATTTTTATGTTAAATTAGCCTTATTTTTACTTATAGTATGTTATTAATGCTTGGGTAATTGTTTATTTATTTTGCTTCCTCAATTAGAAAGAGGCAAAAGCATCTTTTCTTGCCGAGTGAGTTCACCTTGTTCATGTGCACAAGGCATTATCAAACGCAATCAGTACAAGTTTTTCTAAAGATAAGATACTAAACAATTATTCTATGACAGTCTTATTTCCCCTATGATGAGATGTACATTTGTAGCTTTTTAATTTATTAACTAATAATACAGGTTGAATCCACTAAATATAAGAAGAAATTCTCGCAAGTGCAGAATTGAAATTCTGCTTGTATTCATCTCTTAGGGATGCTAACACGTATAAAAAAATTTAATTAATGGTATATTATGTAGAATATGAAGTATTTGGTACAAAATTAATAATTTTTATACAAAACCCCTTTGTTGCTTATTTTATGTCATTAAATTGCTTGACGTCAACTGAAATTGAGGTTTTTCGAATTCCACGCATCTAGTTCTAAAGCATTCTCCATTAGAATGCAGACATTTAACTGAATCAGCTTCACCCAGGAACACCGTGTGAGTCAGCTACACATTTTGCCACATTTGTAATTTTAAAAATATCCTCAGGGATTCATCTTAGTGGAGTATTCTGTACTTCCAGCCTAAGAATTTTGCGACTTTCTAGTATAGACGCAAGAGTTTTCGGTTAGGTTTCACTTATCTGTTTTCGTCCCCAGTAGCCCGAGTTCGGACAACCACAGGGGTATCAACCAGATCGCGTCCTATTCAATATACTAACTACAGCTTTTGTTTCAAACTTATGGCATTTTGGCTTGAAGTACTTCACCATTATAACAGATTCAGAGAGTTCCCTGCTGGCTCCTGCATATTACATTTCCATTTTACCACAGTATCAAACCCCCCCAAAACGGTCATCTGAGCATTCTTACCCTCCTCCTCCACAATATCAACTGAAACAGTATCTTATCTGCTGCTTTATTATGCCTATCTCTGGCATAGATGCAGAAATTTTCGGTTCGACATGGCTTGGGGGATTTCAAAAAAGCTTCTGTCCAAACGTGCTATCTTCCAAGCATTTCCGGCCTTGTCCAATTAAATTTATTTCTACCACATGTCAATCAATACTGTATTATAAAGCCATGGCAACTGAACATATTTCTATCCCATGCCGTATTATAAACCCCTGTCAACTAAATTTATTTCTCACAACCCATGGCAACTAAACTTTTTACCTCATGCCGTATTATAAACCCTGTCAACTAAACTTATTTCTCCAAACCCATGACAATTAAACTTATTATTACCTCATACTATATTATAACCCTATGTCAAATAAACTTATTTTTACCTCATGGCGTATTATAACCGTACGTCAAACTTATTTCTCCACATCCATATATCAACTAAACTTATTTCTCTAAACTTCTGTCAACTATAATTATTTTTATCCTATGCCGTATTATAAACTTAAGTCAACTAAACTTATTTCTATTTTTACCTCCTGCTGTATTATAAGCTCATGAGAACTAAATTTATTTCTCCTAATTCATGTCAATTAGGCTTATATTTTCCATGTACCATATTATAAACCCATGTCAACTAAACTTATTTCCTTCAATCCATGACAACTGAATTTATTTTGACCTCTTACTATATTATAAACCCATGTCAACTATGCTTATTTTTAGCTCTTGCCGCATTATAAGCCCAAGTATACTCAACTAAACTTATTTCTCCCAATACATGTCAACTAAACTTATTTCTCCCAATTCATGTCAACTAAACTTACTTCTCTTAACCCTCAATGCACTATAAAACCATGGCAGCTAACTTATCTTTACCCCATGCCTTATTATAAACCAGTGTCAACTAAACTTATTTCTACCCCATTAAAACTCATATCACATTTTAAAATCCTGATAACAAAGCTTGTTTTTACCTTAAGCCAATCCAACATTTTATTCTACTCATCAATTATGTGTTCGTCATGTGAAATTTTATTTGTTTATTACTTGACTAGTAACATTTATTCAATAAATATTGGTGAACTGCAGTGTGTCCACCATATCTCAAAGAATATCTGCAACATTTCACTCATAAAAAAATAGAGCGAATAGCTATAAAAATTTTTAAACGTATAAAGTATTATAATTGAAGAAATCACTCATCCAATATAATAATGGCTAGCATATTATTAAACTATATATGAATTTTTCAATAGTCCTTAATAAAGAAACCAAAATATTTTGAAGCAATTACAAACTATTCTTTTGGATCTTGCAGAGAATAAAAATTTCTAGAGAATTGTGATCACTAAGAATTATCTTATTAATAATTCCAAAAATATCTTTCCAACTTATTTGGAACAAGTAAATCAGTTACTCATTAACTGAGATCGCTTCAACTTATATTCATTCTCTCCAGACTGTAAAAGCTAACGAATAAATACTTCATTATCATGATTTAAAAGATAATTACTCAACGCTGTTTAACATTCTATCATAAAATACATAATCTCATTAGAAAATCCTTTCATCAACAATATCCAATATTTCTAAGAAGCATCAGTCTTTATTAAGTCTGCGTCTCTACCCTCAAACGCAGATAGGTATTTATATCATCACAAAACTTTTATCTCCTAAAACTTAAGCCTATTTTCCAAGAACACGACATGGGAAATAAAATGAAACAACATCAACAACAACAACAACAGTGAAGAGGCTCAAGGATTTAAGCCGAGGCCATAACAATATAGATTTACTGCCAGGGCTTACGGCCGGTAGAAACTTAAAAGAGATTCCAAATAGGTGATAGCAATAAAAGAAGACATTTTAACGGCTAATGGGTATGTGGCGCCATCTATTGCACGAAATGGGCAAATGGCCATTATTTTTCTCCTGGTAATAATGGACTTAGAATGTCTTCTCTTTAGAATGGCTTTAATTATAAAGCTGGCTCCTATAAATGATGGCTTAAGAAATTAAATTCGATATCGCAGTCTCTATTTCCGCGGTCAGTTGTTCGTTCTGGAAGAGCTTTAAAATGGTAGCATGGCTTTTGCAGAGGATGATTCAGCCGTGAGAAAATTGTTTTTATTTAGCTGCCTTGCTACCCCTTTATTGGAATTTATACCGGGACTTTGCAATTACTTTTATGGGGATTTTAATTATGTTGTATGGGACTTTCTCTTGCTTTTTAATGTGATGGCGCACTGGAATACTGTTTAAATTATTTGACGACTTTTTAATTTAATTTAGTAACGGAATGATTTATCTAAATGAATCGATAAAAACTTTCTATGTATTAGTATCATATTAAGTTATTAGTTATTATTAGTTATTAAATCATTAGTTATTAGTTATTAAACTATTAGGTATTAGTTATTTTAAATTAGTTTAATGCAAAAATATATCTTGTAAATTTGATCGATATTCAATCTTTAAACACTTTATCATTAATTTATTTCAATTATTCATAATTGATTGATTTATTTTGTTTTTCCTAAATAGCATTTAGTTACATGAAAATTTACTTTGCTAAAAATAAAGTTTAGTAAAATCTGTGTAAAATTCAAATTTAAAAATTATTTTGAATACATAGGATGTGAGTATTTATTTTAAAATGGTGCCATAGGTTTCGGGTTCGGCTGACAAGGATGTTTGTAGTGATTTGGAATTCACTTTAAACCGTAGGTCCCGGCCAAATATGCCTGATGGGTGTAGGACTGACAATCCTACTCCGTAAAATGAAAACAACTCCTGTCTCGAAATCTGCTAGTAGACAGACAGCCTTCGCCCACAATGGGGCTGTTGCGCTAATGATGGATGATGATGAGGGGGGTGATCACTTTGGGCTAAAAAGACCCGAAACTTACAATTTAACGTGGATTACGGATTATGTTTAGTTAGCATGTTAAATTATTTAGCATCGTTAATTATGTTTAGTTAGCATGTTAAATTATGTTAGTTATAGTAAAATATTTAGTATGTTAAATTATATTAGTTAGAATATTAAAAAAATTATTATGTTAAATTATGTTTAGTTAGCATATTAAATTACTTATTGTGTATATATATATATATACATATTGTTGCTATCTTTTTCTTAAGTAAAAAGCGATTTTTTAATGTAAGTTCCACCTTAAAAAAACAAAAGACACTTTCTACTTGTAGAGCAATAAATTCTCCGAAAATGTTTCTATTCTGGACATCTTTAGTAAAAGTTCCCTCCGAGAATATACGAAAGGACTTAATGGGACTAAGTGCGTCTTTTATACATCCCTAAGTGAACCAAAGACTTTTGTCTTACTCGTCTATAAATATATACCCCGCTCGCTTTGTACGTATAGATATATACAAGTACTTTTTATCAGAAAATCGAGCTCCTTTTAGGTTTGACTTAAAGTTCCATCTAAGGTTTTTCCAAGGAAGAGGTAGAACAAGTAATGTGTTTTTAGCTAAGTTGTTCTTCTTGTTAGAAGAGGGATTTTCTCCTGTCCAAGAGTCGTTAAAAGAGCGGGATTAAGGTTCCAAAATGGGGCAAAAAAAAAAGGAATTTTCTATAGCCTGTCGCTTTTTTTTCCATACCTCAAGGTTTTCGAAAATCTTTGAATACGTCTCATGGTTAAACAGCCACGTTCAAGTGGACTTTTAGAGCTAACTTCGAAATCTTTTTTTTTAAAAAAAGATTTTTAGATTCTGTTTACAGGTGAACTTGAAAGAGGAGGAAAATTATTAACTTTTTTTTCCACCTGGTGTATACGCTTGAAGTTTTATCAGTTTCTAGAGAGGAAATGTTGGAATTTGATGCTGAATTGTTCCGACGTAAGTTTAAAAATGCCAGAAATAAGAAGATATTTACGAGCGATAAGGTATCCTTAGCTTTTTTTTTAACGTTTCTTTTTGATAGTTTATGAATGAAAAATAAAAACGCGTTCGCGTAAAACCTTTACTATGATTAAAAATTATTAAGTCCTTAAAAAACATAAATAAATTTGCATTAAAGTTATACTCCTCCTTTTAACTGATGCACAGCTTTAGAGATCTGAAATTGTTTTAAAAGAGAATTTTTGGGGCTACTAATATTTCATGATTATTTTTACGTTATGCATGTTAAATGATTAGATTAGATTAGTTATTAGATAGCATGTTAAATTAATTAGAATGTTAAATTATGTTTACTTAGAATGTAAAATTACTTAAAATATTAAATTTGATTTAGTTAACATTAATTATTTAACAAGTTAAATTGTGTTCAGTTAGGACGTTAACTTGTATTGAGTTAGCATGTTAAATTATGTTTAGTTAGCTTGTTAAATTATGTTTAGTTAGCATGTTAAATTGTGCTTAGTTAGTATGTTACATTATATTAAATTATGATGTAAAATTGTGTTTATTTAGTATGTTACATTATGTTTAGTTAGCATGTTAAATTTTTTAGGTTCGTTAATTATGTTTAGTTAGAATTTCAAATTATTTAGCATGTTAAATTATGTTAGTTAGCATATTGAATTATTTAGTATGTTAAATTATGTTAGTTAACATATTAAAATATTTAGCATCTTAAATTATGTTTATTTAGCATATTAAATTACTTATTGCGTATATATATATACATATTGTTTCACGTTATATATACATATTGTTGCTATCTTTTTCGCTCTGTACGTATAGATATATAGGAGTACTTTTAGTACTTTTTATCAGAAAATCGAGCTTCTTTTAGTTTCGCCTCAAAGTTCCATCTAACGTTTTTCCAAGGAAGAGGTAGGACAAGTAATGTGTTTTCAGCTAAGTTGTTCTTCTTCGCAGAAGAGGGATTTTCTCCTGTCCAAGAGTCGTTAAAAGAGGGGATTAAGGTCCGAAAACGGGGGTAAAAAAGGGAATTTTCTATAGCCTGTCTCTTTTTTTCCCTACCTCAAGGTTTTCGAAAACCTTTTAATACGTCTCATGGTTAGACAGCCACGTTCAAGTGGACTTTTGGAGCTAACTTCAAAAAAAAAGGAATTCTCGTGTCTTTTTTTTAAAAAAAAAGATTTTTAGATTCTGTTTACAGGTGAACTTGAAAGAGGAGGAAAATGATGAACTTTTTTTTTCCACCTGCTGTATACGCTTGAAGTTTTATCAGTTTACTAGAGAGGAAATGTTGGACTTTGATGCTGAAGTGTTCGGACATAAGTTTCAAAATGCCAGAACTAAGAAGATATTTACGAGCGATAAGGTATCCTTAGCTTTTTTTTTAACGTTTCTTTTTGATGGTTTATGAAAGAAAAATGAAAACGCGTTCAGGTAAAATCTTTAATATGATTACAAATTATAAAATCCTTAAAAAACATAAATAAATTTGCATTAAAGTTATACTCCTCTTTTTACCTGATACACTGCTTTAGAGATCTGAAGTTTTTTTTTTCGGAGGGCTTACAAATATTTCCTTATTTTTTTTTACGTTATGCATTTTAAATTATTAGATAGCATGTTGAATTGCTAGCATGTTATATTATTTAGAATGTTAAATTATGTTTATTTAGAATGTTAAATTATGTTTATTTAGAATGTAAAATTACGTAACACATTAAATTTGATTTAGTTAACAGGTTAAATTATTTAGCAAGTTAAATTGTGTTCAATTATGACGTTAAATTGTGCTTAGTTGGTATGTTACATTATATTGAGTTAGCATGTAAAATTGTATTTATCTAGTATGTTACATTATGTTTAATTAGCATATTAAATTATTTTGCATCGTTAACTATGCTTAGCTAGTATTTTTAATTATTTAGCATGTTAAATAATGTTATTTGGCCTATTGAATTATTTAGTATATTAAATTGTTAGTTAGCATAGTAAAATATTTAGTATGTTAAATTATTTTAGTTAGCTTATTAAAATATTTAGTATGTTAAGTTATGCTTAGTTAGCATATTAAATTACTTATTGTACATATATATACATATTGTTGCTATCTTTTTCTTAAATAAAAAGCGATTTTTTAATGTAAGTTCCATCTTAAAAAAAAAAAGACACTTTCTACTTGTAGAGCAATAAATTCTACGAAAATGTTTCTATTCTGGACATCTTTAATAAAAGTTCCTTCCGAGAATATACGAAAGGACTTAATGGGACTAAGTGCGTCTTTTATACATCCCTAAGTGAACCAAAGACTTTTGTCTTACTCGTCTATAAATATCTACCCCGCTCGCTCTGTACGTATAGATATATACGAGTACTTTTAGTACTTTTTCTCAGAAAATCGAGCTTCTTTTAGTTTTGACTCAAACTTCCATCTAAGGTTTTTCCAAGAAAGAGGAAGGACAAGTAATGTGTTTTTAGCTAAATTGTTCTTCTTCGTAGAAGAGGGATTTTCTCCTGTCCAAGAGTCGTTAAAAGAGTGGGATTAAGGTTGCAAAACGGGGGTAAAAAAGGGAATTTTCTATAGCCGGTCTTTTTTTTTTTTCCCTACCTCAAGGTTTTCGAAAATCTTTTAATACGTCTCATGGTTAAACAGCCACGTTCAAGTTGAATTTTAGAGCTAATTTCAAAAAAAAATTTCCCGTATCTTTTTTTTTTTTTTTTTTTTTTTTTTTTTTTTTTTTTTTTTTTTTAAGATTTTTAGATTTTGTTTTCAAGTGAACTTGAAAGAGGAGGAAAATGATTAACTTTTTTTTTCCACCTGGTGTATACGCTTGAAGCTTTATCAGTTTCTAGAGAGCAAATGTTGAACTTTGATGCTGAAGTGTTCTGACGTTAGTTTCAAAATGCCAGAAATAAGAAGATATTTAAGAGCGATAAGGTATCCTTAGTTTTTTTCCCTTACTCTACTTTTTGATGGTTTATTAATAAAAAATAAAAATGCATTCGTATAAAACCTAAATCTTTAAAAAAGTTTAAGTCTCCTTAGAAAACATATAATAATTTTGCGATAAAATTATGTTCTGTGTATTATCTGATATACAGCTACAGAAATCTGAAATTATTTTAAAAGAGAATTTTTTTTTACCTTACAAATATTTCAACTCTATTTTAAAATTATGCATGTTAAATTATTTAACATGTTGAAGTATTAGTTACCATGTTGAAATGTTAGCATGTTAAATTATTTACACTGTTAAATTATGTTTCATTAGAATTTAATTACTTAGGACATTAAATTGTATTCAGTTATCCTGTTAAATTTTGTTTAGTTACCGTCTCAAATTGTGTTTATTTAGCATGTTAAATTATGTTTAGTTAACATGTTAAATTGTGTTTAATTTGCATGTTAAATTATTCTTAGTTAGCCATCTAAATTATTTAACATGTTAAATTAGGTTCAGTTAGCATGTTAAATTATGTTTAATTAGTTTGTCAAATTATATTTAGTAAGCATTTTTAATAATTTAGCATGTTAAATTACGTTAGTTAGAATGATAAATTATTTAGCATGTTAAATTGTGTTCAGTTAGACGTTAAATTGTGTTCAGTTAGACGTTAAATTGTGTTCAGTTAGACGTTAAATTGTGCTTAGTTAGTATGTTACATTATGTTTAGTTAACATGTTAAATTTTTTTAGCTTCGTTAATTATGTTTAGTTAGCATTTCAAATTATTTAGCATGTTAAATTATGTTAGTTAGCATATTGAATTATTTAGTATGTTAAATGTTAGTTAACATATTAAAATATTTAGCATCTTAAATTATGTTTATTTAGCATATTAAATTACTTATTGCATATATATATATATATATACATATACATATTGTTTCACGTTATATATACATATTGTTTCACGTTATATATACATATTGTTGCTATCTTTTTCGTAAGTAAAAACCGACTTTTTAATGTAAGTTCAACTTTAAAAAAAACAAAAGACACTTTCTACTTGTAGAGCAATAAATTCTCGGAAAATGTTTCTATTCTGGACATCTTTACTAAAAGTTCCCTCCGAGAATATATGAAAGGACTTAATGGGACTAAGTGCGTCTTTTATACATCCCTAAGTGAACCAAAGCCTTTTGTCTTACTTGTCTATAAATACATACCCCGCTCGCTCTGTACGTATAGATATATACAAGTACTTTTTATCAGAAAATCGAGCTTCTTTTAGTTTTGACTCAAACTTCCATCTAAGGTTTTCCAAGGAAGAGGTAGGACAAGAAATGTGTTTTTAGCTAAGTTGTTCTTCTTCGCAGAAGAGGGATTTTCTCCTGTCCAAGAGTCGTTAAAAGTGCGGGATTAAGGTTCGTAAACGGGGGGAAAAAAGGAACTTTTCTATAGCCTGTCTCTTTTTTCCCTACCTCAAGGTTTTCTAATATCTTTTAATAAGCGTCATGGTTAAACAGCCACCTTCAAGTGGAATTTTAGAGCTAACTTCAAAATTTTTTTTCTCGTATCTTTTTTTTTTTTTTTTTAAGATTTTTAGATTTTGTTTTCAAGGGAACTTGAAAGAGGAGGAAAATGATTAACTTTTTTTTCCACCTGGTGTATACGCTTGAAGCTTTATCGGTTTCTAGAGAGGAAATGTTGGACTTTGATGCTGAAGTGTTCTGACGTTAGTTTCAAAATGCCAGAAAGAAGCAGATTTTTAAGAGCGATAAGGTATCCTTAGTTTTTTTCCCTTACTCTACTTTTTGATGGTTTATTAATAAAAAATAAAAATGCATTCTTATAAAACCTAAATCTTTAAAAAATTTTAAGTCTCCTTAGAAAACATATAATAATTTTGCGATAAAATTATGTTCTGTGTATTATCTGATATACAGCTACAGAAATCTGAAATTATTTTAAAAGAGAATTTTTTTTCACCTTACAAATATTTCAACTCTATTTTAAAATTATGCATGTTAAATTATTTAACATGTTGAAGTATTAGTTACCATGTTGAAATGTTAGCATGTTAAATTATTTACACTGTTAAATTATGTTTCATTAGAATTTAATTACTTAGGACATTAAATTGTATTCAGTTATCCTGTTAAATTTTGTTTAGTTACCGTCTCAAATTGTGTTTATTTAGCATGTTAAATTGTGTTTAGTTTGCATGTTAAATTATTCTTAGTTAGCCATCTAAATTATTTAACATGTTAAATTAGGTTCAGTTAGCATGTTAAATTATGTTTAATTAGTTTGTCAAATTATATTTAGTAAGCATTTTTAATAATTTAGCATGTTAAATTACGTTAGTTAGAATGATAAATTATTTAGCATGTTAAATTGTGTTCAGTTAGACGTTAAATTGTGTTCAGTTAGACGTTAAATTGTGCTTAGTTAGTATGTTACATTATGTTTAGTTAACATGTTAAATTATTCAGCACCGTTAATTATGTTTAGTTAGCATTTTAAATTATTTAGCATGCTAAATTATGTTTAGTTAGCATTTTAAATTATATAGCATGTTAAATTATGTTAGTTAGCATATTGAATAGTTTAGTATGTTAAATTATGTTAGTTAGAATATTAAAATATTTAGTATGTTAAATTATGTTTAGTTAGCATATTAAATTGTATATATATGTATATATATATATATATATACATATTGTTACACGTTATATATACATATTGTATCTTTTTCGTAAGTAAAAAGCGATTTTTTTTGTAAGTTCCACGTTAAAAAAACAAAAGACACTTTCTACTTGTGGAGCAATAAATTCTCGCAAAATGTTTCTATTCTGGACATCTTTACTAAAAGTTTCCTCCGAGAATATATGAAAGGACTTAATGGGACTAAGTGCGTCTTTTATACATCCCTAAGTGAACCAAATACTTTTGTCTTACTCGTCTATAAATATATACCCCATTCGCTCTGTACGTATAGATATATATATACAAGTAGTTTTTATCAGAAATCGAACTTCTTTTAATTTCGACTCAAAGCTCCATCTAAGGTTTTTCCAAAGAACAGGTAGGACAAGTAATGTGTTTTTAGCTAAGTTGTACTTCTTCTAGAGAAGAGAGATTTTCTCCTGTCCAAGAGTCGTTAAAAGAGGGGATTAAGGTTCCAAAACGGGGAAAAAAGTGAATTTTCTATAGCCTGTCCCTTTTTTTCCCTACCTGAAGGTTTTCGAAAATCTTTTAATACGTCTCATGGTTAAACAGCCACGTTCAAGTGGACTTTTAGAGCTAACTTCAAATTTTTTTTTTTCGTGTCTTTTTTTTAAAAAAAAAAAGATTTTTAGAATCTGTTTTCAGGTGAACTTGAAAGAGGAGGAAAATGATTAACTTTTTTTTTCCACCTGGTGTATACGCTTGAAGTTTTATCAGTTTCTAGAGAGCAAATGTTGGACTTTGATGCTGAAGTGCTTGGACGTCAGTTTCAAAATGTCAGAAATAAGAAGATATTTAGAGCGATAAGGTATCCTTGGCTTTTTTTTAGCGTTTCTTTTTTATAGTTTATTAATGAAAAATAAAAACGCATTCGCATAAAACCTGAAGCTTTAACAATTATTAAATCTTTAGAAAACGTAAATAATTTTGGCAATAAAATTATGCTCTGCTTTTTATCTGATATACAGCTGTAGAGATCTGAAACTGTTTAAAAAAAATTTGCGTTCACAAGTATTATTACTTTAAAATTATATATATACTATATCATATTAGGAAATTCAACAAATTGTTTTTTCTGAATTCATTTTTCATGTTTTGCATCTTAAATTATGTTTTTTTTGCATGTTAAATTATTTAGCATGTTAAATTATGTTTAGTTAGCATGTTAAATTATGTTTAGGTAGCATGTTAAATTATTTAGAATATTAAATTATGTTTAGTTTGCAAGTTAAATTATTTAGAATGTTAAATTAGTTGCATGTTAAATTATGCATTTTAAATTATTTAGCATGTAAAATATTTAAAAATTATGTTTTTAGCATGTTTTAGTTAAATTATTTACAATGTTAAATTGGCATGTTAAATTATGTTTAGTTAACCTTTTAAATTATGTTTAGTTAGCATGTAAAATTATGTTTAGTTAACCTTTTAAATTATGTTTAGTTAGCATGTAAAATTATTTAGAATGTTAAATTATGTTTAATTAGCATTTTAAATTATTTAGAATATTAAATTATGTTTATTTAGCATGTTAAATTGCTTAGAATATTAAATTATGTTTATTTAGCAAGTTAAATTATTTTGAATGGGAAATTATGTTTAATTAGCATGTTAAATTATTTAGAAAATGTAAATTATGTTTAATTACCATAATAAATTATTTAGAAAATGTTAAATTATGTGTAGTTAGCATGTTAAATTATTTAGAGTGTTAAATTATGTTTAGTTAGCATGCTAAATTAAGTTTAGTTAGCATGTTAAATTATGTTTAGTTAGCATGTTAAATCTGTAAACATAAGAACAACCTCGTGACCGGCTCGAATAGTAGGTGGAGGACTACCAGTAACCCTTGTTGATGGTGTTCGTTTAAGGTTGTGATAGAAGATTATATATTGTATCAAGTAGCTTCAGTAACGCTGAATCTATTATATGTAACGCACTCAGAGTTACTGGAGCGTTCTGTTATTCAAGAGACAAAGGATTTGATTCGAACTGCTGGGACTCGAACCTAAAACCTGTGACAAACCTTTGGCCACTCGACTATCAGGCCCCAATATACAGATATCATCATAATTATTATCGGCAGTGCCACAACAGCTCCATGGAGGGCCAAAACCGTCTACCTACTGGTAGATTTCGAAACACGAGATTTTGTTTACAGGGTAGGGTCATCATCAATAAGCCTAAATCACTACAATCATATTAGGCTGGGACCTACGGTTTAAAGTGGATTCCGAACCACTACAAACATGTCACAGCAGGAACTCGAACCTGAAACTTGTGGTCCCGAGCTCCAGAGCGCTGGCCAATCGGCCATCAGACCCCTACATACAGATATCATCATATTCATTATCGTCAATGGCACAACAGCCTCACGGAGGTCCAAGGCCGTCTGCCTGCTGGCAGATTTCGAGACAGAAGACGTTTTCTTTTTACAGGGTAGCGTTGTCAGCCCTAAGGTCTGCAGTCATTTTAGACCAGGACCTACGGCTTAAAGTGCGTTCCGAAATACTACAATCATCCATGACATCGCCGGGACTCGAACTCGAAACATGTGGTACAGAAAGCTGTAGCCCTAGTTAGTCCGCGACCAGTCCTCTCTGACATCCTGATACAATAAATTTTACGAGGGAAAATATGCTATCCCCATTGTAAAATATACTCGTATTGAACTATTATGTGATTAATATAGCGTATTTAACTATTACATACCAGCAGACAAATATTCAGATTTATATTTAATTCAATATACTAATCCCAAGTATTACAACCATTTTCATTAACATACATATTTAAAATATATTCATAGATACACACTTTATTTAATTTAATTAAATTCGCATATTATAGCTGCGCTTACAGTAATATAGTGACAAATAGCAATCACAAATATACGTATATTTCGAACTAGCAGAGCATAATACTAATGTAGCGCATTTGGTAAGCGAAATTCATATTAAATTAAGACATTTGGAATGGCATCTGCAACATATTATTATACAGTTATTTACATATAAAATGTAGTAATTTTCCATAATTTTATTTATAAAGTGCACCAATATATTCAATGTTATGAGTACGAAGTTAGTTCAATATTTTATCCATTTATTTGTATTAAATTTAAAATCATTCTGACATACGGTGCGTTTCAACTTTCTAAATAACTCCAGCAATCGATGTAACTAGTGATATAAAATAAATTAATGGCAAACAATTTCTTATAGTTAAAATTCTAATAAGGGATTTTATATTTTATAAATTAATTTAAAAACTTCATTCGCAAGTTGTTTGAATTAGAAACGTTTTCAAGGAATAAGGATCATTTGTTTTTTGGAATTATGTTAACAATTGTAATTATTAATTTTGTGATTAATTTTAGTTTGATATTTTAAATTTGAAACCAAATTGCTTAAAATAAAAAAAAATTTGCAAAAGCATATCATTTTTAAGATCATTAATAATTTTATCGGTTAATAATTATTTTATTTCCTTTTAAAATAATATAAAAATTATATTTATTTCCTTAATTTAAATTAAGCAGTTGAATAAATTCCTAAATTCGATTTATAATTTTAAATATTTCTATATAAGTTGACCCATCGTACTTTAACTTTTTAAAAAATTCTAAAAATTATCGAAACATTCACAGAAAAATATGACACAGAAATATAAAACACATTAAAATACAATGACAACAAATACATGACACATTAATTAAATAAATGTAATTCAATTCATTAGAAATATATGGCACATTAATTAAAAAAGAAACTTCGGGAATTTTAGTAAAGCACCTAATAAAGATATACTGAATTGTCATTTTCCAATAAAAGACATTTTAACCTGAAGTCGTTTGTAACTACACTTGTAAGTTTGTAACAGATTCAGCGTTCCAATGGGGTACAATAACAAAATTGTTACTGGTACAGTGTAGCAGGCGCTTGGTAAAAGATTTTATCACTGTTAAACACAATATCTATGAGTGACACTAGTGTATACAATATGAAACTAATTTTTTGACCTACAGATTT